>CM023606.1:28008473-28208473 GCA_013358685.1 Antennarius maculatus
CTTTGCCCTATCAGGCTAATGATCAATTATTAATATCCACAATCCTCAGCCTTGATGTGGCTGCTGGGATATAGAAAGCAGGCAATTATGTGCTACTCTCTTATTTGGGTTTTGACTGTCTCCATCTCCGGCCTGCATCTCTCTCCATGCGTTGAGCTCCCCCTATAAATATATAACAGATAGTTCCTCTTAGCAAACCACAAGTTCTTATTAGGGCCCTCTCATTGCCGATATCCAGATCCAGATTAATTTGTAATTAGTCTTGAGTTGTTGAGCCTCTGAAAGATAAAGGATTCCAACTCCCATTCAATTCGCCCCAAACACTGACGATCACTTTAAAAGAACAAACGTGCTTGATAAAAATAGCTTAAGCTCAGACTTATTTGTTTGCCGACAAATGCCAGACACATATGTCTGAATGGCTAAAGCAGAGAATAAATGAGTTGGCCTAGAATAAAACTTTAATAACACCATTGTGAGTGTCTCTCTCTCTCTCTCTCTCTCTGCATTTCCTTTTTTTTTTTAAAGTGGGGGATGGGCGAAACAATCCATCGTTTCAACACAGACATAAATTTGTCAATTTGTATTAATATAATAAGAAATCACAATTAAAGTGAATTAATTGCACATTCCAATAAAGCCAGTCTAAACCATTTGGTTTACAGAGGCAACAACTGCATAACAACAGTCTGTAAAAAAACTGCCTTTTAACAGTCAGAAACCCTCGAGCAGGTCCTCGGTGGACTAACCTGGTTGGGATGAGAGACAGCTATGGGGAGGGATAGTGGGTTAGATAGACAAAAATACTGCAAACATCACGGCGTAAGCATCAAGTAAGATAAAGGAGAATGGACATGATGCCTGCTTTACGTTCTCTTAGGTCATCTTTATTTTCCTTCTTTTCCTTTCCCTCTGAATGGGTTTTGATCAGGTATCCCATTATGTTTCTCCCAAATTTCATTCACCCCCACCTACAGATGAAATGAAAGGCAGTAGGGTGTACCCAGTGTAAAAAAAAAAAAAAAATACTGGCATGGTTTTTAGTCATTTAAGAGGATAAAGTGTTGGGGTTGGAGGGGGTGAGGGTGGGCTTCTGTCTATTAATAGTTGAGTCATCAGTGCCTCAACGTTCTGAAATGGCAAATTGTTAGATCCCCAATGGTGATTATTACTTGCTGTCAATGACCTTCATAACAAATTAAAATTATGCGACTGGGACAGAGCGTGCTCTTTAATAGGCGTTATGCATGGGATTGTGTGTGTGTGTGTGTGTGTGTGTGTGTGTGTGTGTGTGTGTGTGTGTGTGTGTGTGCATGTTACTTTGTGCATGTAAATGAGTGAGTTTGTACGCTGGTGGCCAGAGGGCAAAGGCCTTTAACATTTAAAACCCTCTCCTCTCTCAGCTAAAGGCAGGGTCCGGCTCTTGTTTGTTCTTAAAGTGTGGCTCTATCTCCGGCGGCCATTGTCTGGTCCACAAACACACTCGTACCCACACACACACACACACACACACACACACACCGACAGGATGTTTGCAGCTACAGTATAAATCTTTTTATTTCATTTTCCGAGACACTGGACAAGTTCATAGAAGAGGAAAATGGGACACGTCCTTGGTCCGTGGATTTACTGCCTGACCAGGCTATGGTAGGAGTGATAGTCTCCCTCCCACTATCACACAAAAAACGCACACACACACACACACACACACACACACAGTATGTATGCATGGTGTGAAGCAGATTTACCCACGTTAGTTCCTCCTCCACAGTGGCCTTGTTAAAAGTGTTCATCGCCCCTTGTGGTAATATATGTCTTTAAAATGCACATTTATGCTCCTGAGCTATTGATCACTGTACATTCCCCACCCGATAATTACTCCAGCTTAATATGCACCCTTAATGAGGCTTAATTGATTCATTTTCATTGATGAAGAATAACGCCACTAATGGCTGTGGTGTGCAGAGCATTGATGCCGTGGTACAGTACAGACTCCATCCAGCGCCAGGTGGATCGAGGGTGGGAGAGAAGCTCTAGCTGAGTCTGGTGATTGGCCTATTGTGCTAGCTGTTGATTTAGCATGCACATGAATGAATAGGAAATCAATGGCGGCTCAGGGAGGAGCTTGTCTTTAGTGGTAAGGAGGCAACAGGGTGGTTGCCATCTGCGGGTGACAGTCTATACGTCCAGGAGCTGCTTGTGTGACCTCTGCTGGTTTTTCCACGTCCAGTCGTGTCTTCACATCTCTGTTCTCTTAGTCTTGTTGTTTGGTTGTCCATATGTTTCTTATTATTTATCTGCTGCTTCCTCATCTGTTTGTTTCTTTTATGACTTTTTTTTTTCTTTTTTCTCACTTCCTCTCTTTTATGTCATCAGATCCATGTTTGACATCTTGTCCACATCTTCTTTCCTCCTATTTCCCTTTGTTTCATTCTTTTATCCGAATGTTTTCCTCCCTTTATTTTCATGTAGTTATTAATTGATATAAGTCAGTGGTCTTTATTTCATCATTATTTTGTCTCTCCATCTCACTTTTCTGGTCTTAAATCCTGTCTTTCCCTTCATTCTCCTGCATTTGTGTTTCCATAGAAAGCCAACATTATCCAGCTAAAAGAGACAGCGGCCTAGTCATCCTTCACTAATGGTAACCACACCACTTCCTGCCAACACAGACTGAGAGGGGGCATGATGAATATACACCCTGATTATTATAGCACTGCACATACAAGCACACACTCACTCTCACATACACATTAGCTTTTGTGTGTGTGTGTGTGTGTGTGTGTGTGTGTGTGTGTGTCTGCAAACGTACAGACAAACACATTAGTAATTACTCTTGTCTTCGTGTCCTAAAACACCCACCTCTGTCCCCATCTGCCTTTTGTGCTCTCATTCATACATGCAGACAGAGGTGGACAACACACACACACACACACACACACACACAGACACACGCACACACACACACACACCCTCAAGCATCATCCACAGCCTCTCAACGGGGCTATGATCACCCTGCTAGAATGATAAAGTTAGTGAGACATCAATGCTCCCTCAGACATTTGTGTGTGCATGTAAAAGTGTGTGTTGGTTGTTGTGCATGTGTGTGTGTGTGTGTGTGTGTGTGTGTGTGTCTTTTTCCAATGCTCTTTGAAGCCTGAAACAGACTTGAGGAGGGGTGAAAACAAAGGTGGGCCAGTGCCAGCGAGAAACTTATGGCACCATTCCTCTTTCCCTAGCTGGGCAGAGGCATAGCCTTTACTGAGGGAGAGAGCCACCTTCTGTCAGGCTGGGAGGGGGCAGGAGGGGAGAAAGAGGGATGGAAGCAGAGCAAAAAGAAAAGCAGTGGAGACATTGGTCAAGACTGTCCATCTTTGAAACCTGGACTCAGGTCCAGCCCCTCCAAAAATGACGGATATTTCAAGCATCAGTTCATAGTTTCAGCTGCATTTTTAGAAAAGTGTTTTTGCCCTTCACCCAGTAGTTTAGAAGGAATAATCTTCACAGCTTGAAGATCACATTCCCTGAATACGGACTTTTATTCCGTTCATTTAAGAAAGGTCTTCAAACAAAAAGCTTGAACACAATTCTGCGTGACGGCGACCGCTACACTTCATATTGAAAACCAAACTGTTCCTCCTCCTCCTCCTCCGTTTTTTTCCCCTCATCCTCTCTTCTTTCTTTCTCTCCGCCACAACTCCAGTTTTAGTGTGGGCGTTCACTAATAAATATAAATGTTTGTGATTAGCATCTCTGCAGCACAGGTGCATGTTTGTTGCGAGGGGAGGCTTGTTCATTAATTTTCAGCCATGAAAAGTGCAGCGCGCCATGAACGGAGAGTCCAAATCACACACACTGATAAATGAACGCACAGATTGTTAATGTACCATTGTAAGGCTGCTGCCTCCACCAGCTTTGAAAAAAGAGGGGGGCCTGCTGCCAAAAGCGGGGCTATGAGTGTGCATACACATAAACACGCTGGTTCTGAGAGGTGTGGCAGGACTCTTTTTAGAGGCTCGGATAAAACCGGGCTTTAGACCGGGTGTGTTTTTCATCCTTACACATATAGCCAAGGTTTATTACAATTATACAGACCGGACACCCCCTGGTGTGAGGCCTCTGGCTCATGTTGTCTCATTAAATTTGGTAGAATTGGTAGTGCTTGGTGCATTTTGTCCTGGTATATTGGTGCACAAATATGTGCTATTTCAGATAAAACCGCTGCTAACGGTTAAACCCATCCCGTGAAATGAAGGGTTAATCTGGAAAACGGCTGGCAACCCTTTAAGTTTTTTAAATTATTATTATTATTATTATTATTATTATTATTATTATTATTGTTGCCATCATGTCAGTCATAATCATAATTTCATATCTGGATTAACACCCTTTCAATCTGGCTTGACATATTTGCTCTGGCGTGGACACAGAATGTGCACATTATCAAAATCAAGCGCATACTCTGTATTTTAATTAGATAATAAATGCTAAATCTAGAAGCGAATCCGCAATATGCTTTTTTTGAGATATTGCAAAAAAAAAAACTGTAACGTTCACAACGGGAGTGAGAAATTCTGAGGAACAGTAAACAAAGAGAAAATAAATACAAATCAGCCTCAAAAATGGGTTGTTTTTGAGGAGCTGTAAAAATGTTTTAATAGGGGACTGCTGAGCACCTGCCTTAAAATGTCGTTTCAACATCTCCCGAATGCCATTTTGCTTAATTGACTTGGAAATGGCCCAAATGTATTGCTGAATGCGATCTAATTAATATTAATAATAAATGCCATTATTAACATCAAAGAACATCTGGTGCCCCTGTTTACCCCACCGCCTTATATGTAACACATTCTGCTGCTGTTTTCATCTCACAAGCACTGAGCGGGTAAACAACAACTTGCATTCCCTTTATTTTTTATTTTTTATTCTTTTTTTTTTTGTGTGTGTGTGTGTGTGTTTGTTCTCTCAATTTATTTGCTCTTTGGTCTTATTTCTGTTGCTTGACAGGGTCACTAGTAAAACAACATGTATGAGGTGAGGATGCTTTGTGATTTTTTTTTTTTCTGATCCCCCCCCTCCTTTCTTCTGCTTGTTCTTATTGGTCTAGACCTAGTTGTTGCAATGCCTTAGAGACTTCTGAGATCCCCGCTGTACTCCCTTAGATAAAAAAAAAATACAGAAAATGAAAAAAAAAAGCATCTGCACACTAAAACAGCCTTGCATTAGGACTTTCTCAACGCCCATAAATCATGGGCCAAATAACTTTAATCTAAAATTTCATTAAGTAGTCCTTGTCAGGTAGTAAAAGGATGGGGGATAATGCAGTGGTGTTTAATGATAATTGGTGTTTGGTTAATAAATTCTGTGAGTTCAGATTACGTTTTAGCAGTGGCTGGAATGCTAGCATCAGCAGTGTAACTAAACCTCAAATTGATTAACTCGCATGAACCAGACGCTCACAAAGATGGCAGTGGTCCAAATCAAAAAAAAAAAAAAAAAAAAAAAAAAAAGAGAGAGAGAGGAAGGGGTTGTTGGGAGGTGTGTGTGAATATGTGTGTGTGTGTGTGTGTGTGTGTGAGAGAGAGAGGGAGAGCACGCGAGCATCAGGCCGGATGGTGTTGTGTTGCTCTGGTGTAAGGAAATCAAGTCCCCCCGGGCGCATTTTTAAAAGCCTAATGCCTTTCAAATGATGTCATCACATTTTACTCTTCCCCCCCCCCCCCTCCCTCTCTCTCTCTCCCTTTCCCTCACCCAATCTCTCTTAATATCTTTCCCCTTTTCAAACTGTTTCCGTCAATCACCCCCCCCCCCACCCACCCACTGCTCCCCTCCCTCCTCATGCCCCCCCAGTTATTTGACTACGTGGAGAGGGCCGGCGGGCTTCGACGGGGGAGTCACGTGACACATTAGAATAATGGCCGAGCAAGAAGCAAAACATCTTGTGTTTTTATGACTGATGTGCTCTCCCCCCCCCCTCCCCCCCCTAGTTTTATTTCCTGAAAGTGATATCATACTAATCAAAACCGCACAACGTTTAGAGTGCAAAGTGTGATTGAAAGAGCACCATTAAGGAACTGGCAAACCCCCCCCCCCTCCTCCCCCCCAACACCATATATGAGCACACAATCGATGGCTTTGCTGTGCATTTTTGCTGTTGTTGGTGCTTTTTTTTTTTTTTTTGTCCTCCAAACTGGGTGTGGTTGCTGTAAAAGAGTAGGAAGAGTGCCCTATCCCATGGGAACACACACACACACACACACACACACACATGCACATGCACATAGGTCTTTAGCAATTTATATATTTGTCAGTCAGTTGTGGAGGCTGCCCTGGTGTTGTATCCCCACGATGCTTCAGTTTGATCCTGATGACGTGCAGTCGGAAGGGATTGAGGTGTCTCACACACACACATGCACACAGACACACACACACACACACACACACACACACACACACACACACATGCACGCACACACAGTTGCACTTTTGCACACAGTTTCTCAGAGGGGAGTGTGAGTGCAGCAGACAGCAGGCAGAGTGACTGATACTCAGCCTGCCTCCCAGATGGCCTGCTCAACTCTGCTCCAATCTGATCTCAGAGCCTTTGTTCTGGCATGTTCCATTACGCCGCCGTGACACCAGTAAAGGCAGAGGGGAGAGGAGCTGGTCTCAGATCAGATATAGCTGAATTATACATGTATTTTCTCTTTTTCTCCTTCTGTGATATTTTCTTCTACCAGAGCAGTCACAGTTGTGCGTATGTCATGTTTTGTTTTGTTTTTTCCTCGGGATTGATTCATCGATGATTAAGCTAAAACTTCATGAAAACTTTTTGCAGTTTTGAAATATTATTTTAAAAATATTCTTAAATGGATAGCTCTTTTTTTTTCTTTGCTTTTTTTTTTTTTTTTTTTTAATGCCAGATAATATTTGGACTTAAATCAAATATGTCTGAACAGCAGCGCGTCCTTTCATTCAAATGGATTCTTTTGAGAGTCACTGGTGTCTGAATGGGTTTCTTCTTAAATATCATGAAAGGAGACATATTTTAACCGCAACCAATCATAATGTTTAGTATGCTGGTATACTATTTAGCAAGTTATATTTATCCTCTCTTTTAATCTCTTGACATATCGTCCATTCTGAATCAGAATAAAAATGACACAGATGAAGGTAACGCTCTGTTTCTAGTTCCTCTTTCACTTTGTTGCTTGGTTTCTGTCTGTCAGGGATTCATTGATTTACTCATTGATTTGTATAACATATTTAAATGAAGCATTTCTTCAGTTTAAAGCAGTAATACACCCATGACATTTACTGGCCACTGACTAGTTAAAGATCACATCCTTCCAGCCCTGTATAATGTTTATTACTGTGTTTTTAGTTTTCCTCTTTGTCAATGTTATAAAAAAAAACTCACCTGCATAAAAATCTGAGCTATTCCTTAAAATATAATCATGTGAGCAAAGAGAAAAAAGTCTAATAGTCTCTGGGCCTTTATGGGCCTTTACATAAAGAACCAAAGGCTCACCTGTGACAATCATTTTAATGTTGCATGTCCAACTCCGAAGCTTCTTTGCATAAAAAAAAAAGATGAAAGATGGGAAGAAAAATCAATACTGAGGATAGTTACGGCGGGGTGTCAACAAGCGATCGAGTCTTTCCCCCCTCACGTCACACACACACACACCCAGCTGTGAACGATGACGCCTCATATACGGGGTGACCTTCAAAATGTCATAAATGTGTTGTGCAATAAAGTGTCAATATTTGTGGTTATATGGAGCAGGATGACTTTTACAGTAATTGGAACAGCCGCATTAAAAGCTGTGGATCAGTCAACTGATTAAAGACAGGCGTGCTGGACAGCCTGCTGGTCACGTGTCGTCTCAGACGTGCCTATAGGTGTGTGTGTGTGTGTGTGACACCACACACACACACACACACACACACACACACACCCTCACAGTAAAGAGAAAGGAGAGCTCAAACTTCTGATTTACCTTTCTTCAGCATGTGAGTGAGGAATGTGTGAAGCACATTTATTATTGAAGTGTTGTTGTACGCCAGGAGAACGCACTCTCATATGTGTGTGTGTGTGTGTGTGTGTGTGTGTGTGTGTGTGTGTGTGTGTGTGTGTGTGTGTGGCTGAGCCATGCAGCTTGTATATGTGTGTCTATTTGGACGTGTGTTGTGGTGTTTGTCCTGCTTCTAATCTGTGTTTTGGATTTTTTAATTTTAGCCCCCATCTGGGGTGGGCAGGTGGGCCACTGTCTGTTACACGAGCTGGGGGAATCTTTGCCAAAAAGGGATCTGTACAGTAGACCGCTTGAAATATGTTTATGAGGAGGCAGCTACGGCTACAGTATGGTGCCGTCCTGGATGATCACTGAGGGAATTGTATTTTGGTTTTTAATTTATTTATTTTCTCTTAGATGCATTAAAATGCAAATGCAAAAGAATGGAGTGCAGTTGATGTTGATTCACTACACTGAAATTGTGAAAGAAATTGTACTATCTGTGATGTTTGACAGTAAATTTACGATTCCGTGTTGTATTTGGTGAATGCAGACTCCCGTATTTGTCATGATCATCGCTTTACATGAAAATTTAGTAGATTTAAAAAACAATACTAGGATTTTATAGGGTTTTTTTTTTTTTTTTTATCAGTCGTGACTGAAAAAGGTTGGAAATAATTCACATCTTTGCCTAGATTCTTTTGTCCGCTCATCTTTTACTCTGGCGTACTCGTGATGTGATAAGCAGCGATAATTTGAAACCAAGGTCTGCGTTCAACATCTGCTTTTCAAACCTAAAACTGTTTGCTGGCTTTCTCTCCCCCCCCCCGTCAGACACAGAATTAAACCGCAGTTGCAGAGGCCAAGCAGAAGCAGCTGGTATTTAGTATCTGCGTATTGTCACAGACTTAACATTTAGGTTGCCTTTCAGTTTCAGTTGTGATAAATAGCCTTCAGCCTGATAGCAGCGCTGCTGAATGGAGTTGTGTGTTTAGTGTCAGTGTGGAAGAGGACTTGCTGACTTGGGTCTTTCCATTCTGTAAACCTTATTTGACTCGGCGACAGAGGAAGGGTGGAATGGGGCTTGGAAAGGGGGGGAAGGGGGGAAAAAGAAAAGATTAGTTACTACTAAAATTTGTCTTTATTGTGTGGCACGGTTGCCTAAGTGGGTTGCCCAGTTTTGATTCTTTTTCTTTCTTCTGGCTTCAGCCCTCCCCTCCCCACTGACAAACCAAATCATGTGCCAGATTGGAAAATAAATAACATTTTGAACCATATTTGTGTGTATTTGGGTTGGGTGCATAGTGACATACAAAATATGTATATATACAGTATATATATATATATATATATATTTAACACATAGCCTTTGTGTGTTTATGATGAAATATAGTCGAGACGACCGCACACAAAATCAGACATGACTGATTTCATCTGTAATCATTTTTTTCACCTTTCGACAATAAGATCTTGACCACAAAGTAAAAAAAATAAAAATAAAAATTGTCATGTTTGGCTTCCCCCAGTGCACACATGCACAAATACCGATGGGGACGTGACAACCTGCACGACTACACAAAGGAAAAAAAAAAACAAAAAACAAAAAACAAAAAAAAACACTTTCATATGAAATTTTCCTGCAATGAATTTGGCAAAAAAAAAAAAAAAAAAATCTGTAATGACAGTTCTGTGTAGTGTGGCTGGATGCTGAACCTCCTGCACGGTGACGTCCATCAAATGCTATTGGAGCTGCAAGCGGATATTTTTAATTTAGCAACTACAAGATACAAGACAAGTCGAGTCAAGCATCTGTTGTGTGTTCCTTTTTGTTTTGTTTGAAGTTTTTTTTTTTTTTTTTTTTTCCCGCGTTTTGAACTTAACTGTGTTGAGCGGGCCTTTAAATATTGCACTCATGACTGTCAAGCACATCACAGGCTCTTAACCACCCGTACAACAAGGCCAGTGTGTACAATCTGACGGTGACACCCTCAACCTCAGATTATGCTGCTGTCAACACATTCCCAGGTTGTCGTCAGTCATTTTAGATTCACATTCAGAGAGGTGATTGCGTTGATAACAGACTGCTGTTTCATTAGACTGTGCATCATCATTTTTTGGCAGTGCGGAGGAAGCGGCAGAGGGCGGGGTCAAAACCGTTATCACCCTATCATATCTCTGACAGCTACCTGTCAAAATCAGGTCGCATGAAGAGATGCGAGGAGATCCTGCGATGCTGACATAGCCAAATCCATCTCTCTCTCTCTCTCTCTCTTTTTTTTTTTTTTTTCTTCAGTCCTGTCTGATTTTCTCATTGTTAATTTTTCACTGCATATGCTTAATAGGAATGATGATGATAGTACGGATAAAAAAAAAAAAAAAAAAAACAGGAGGAGAAAGGAGAGGCGGTGGCATTGAAGTAGGTGGTGTTGAGAGTGTGTGTGTGTGTGTGTGTGTGTGTGTGTGTGTGTGTGTGTGTGTGTGTGTGTGTGTGTGTGTGTGTGTGTTCAGGGGGGGCTTTCAGGACTGTGGCGTTTTCTAAAAGAATCTGAAAAGCTTCTGAACCGTCAGCGTTCTGTCAGAGAGGAGAATAGCGCGGCCCGTGAACCCATTGGAAGCGTCTGACTTTGTGTGGCATTTGCACATTTGACAATGAGGCGCAGACAGAGAAGAAAAACACATGTTGTGATGTGTGTGTGTGTGTGTGTGTGTGTGTGTGTGTGTGTGTTGGGGGGCCGGGGGGGCAGGGGAGTGGATTGAAGTGGCACTCAAACACACCTTTCCATTTGTTTCCTCCCTCCTTGTGTTTGCGCTCCAGATGTTGGGGACGACTTGGGGAAGGCGGCGGGGGGGAGCGTTCAGCCGTCTCTGCCCCAGCATCGGGAGAGGAGCCTGGCGTCCTCCTCCAAGGATTGCCCCTACTGTGGCAAATCCTTCCGCACCTCCCATCACCTTAAAGTCCATCTGCGGATACACACAGGTCAGTACGTCCACAGACATCACTGCAGCACACACACACACACACACACACACACACACACACACACACACACGGTTTCTCTCCAGCAATTAATCATTTATTGTACTTCATGGAAAATTTACATCCCCTACTTGTACTGACATTCCTTCTGGGGTTAGCCTGACATATTGGTTTATGAATATCAGCCTTATCAGGTATCTGATGTGTCTGTCAGTTTGGTATATGATGGATGTGATGCGAGCTGAGAGCAGATCATATATCAAGTTGAGAAAGAGAGAAAGAAAGTTAAAGAAAAAAAAAAAAGAGAGAGAGAGAAACAAAGAAAGAAAACAAAGTACCTCCATAAAAATGAAGTCCACAGATGGTCACAGTTTCCATTCACAGTATCACAATGTCCTGATAAAAACCAGCATCGAAACAACTCGGAGATCCTTGTTGATCACACACACGCTCTGCTCTCTTAGTCTTACCTAAACCATCAATCCGCTTTTTTTTTTTTTTTTGTCAGATTCATTTTCAAATAATCAAATGAATAAACTTTTGCAGAAGCACAAATTTCTTCACAATGTGCCTTATTGTTTTAATTTTAAATTTTGTTTCCCCATACTCATCATTTTATTGAGCTCCAATTATCATAACAAGGGTTCAGTGTCCTGATGACATCACCCCGAGGGCAGTTACACACACTCGCTAACCCACAATAACTTTGGAGCCAAAACAAAGCCGTGCCTGTCCACAGTTGAGGTGTACGCGTGAGAGGATGCGTCGAATAGATTCAGCTTCATTTTTTTCAGTGGGGCATCCTCACCCCCTGAGCTCTGCCCATACATCTCACCAACCAGGGCTCAGGCAGCTCTGTGACAATCTGACCGTCGGTTGTTACTGGGAGGTTAAGGCTGCAGTCAGAGTAATGATGTGGACTGTGGATGGGAGCCAGGGTTCTAACCCTCTGTAAGGTACGAACGCCCCACTGACTATTCAGGTTAAAGTCACAATTAGAGCACCCAGAGGTCACCTTACAACAAGGACAGCTGCTCCTAGCTGGTGGGCCTAATGTGGAAAGAGGGAAGTTTGTAAGGTCACAAAGTGTTTTCTAACGCCCCAAGACTGAATCATGATGTTTGGAAGCCTTCTAACTAAATATTGGAGAAAGGATGTTAATTTTGCTTTTGCTAGTTTGTAATTATTCATTAATAATTCTGTCATGGCCAGAGTTCAACCTCTATTTCTCTTTTTTTTTTTCATGTTATTTTACTTTTTCTCCAGACGTCACCTTCCTCCTCACTAAACAAAGAACGCACTCTCTCCAGTGATAGCAGTGAAAGTTCATATTGTCTAATATGCACATTTTTCTATAATAGATACCTTTAAAAAATATAAGAAAATACTTCCGATATTCCAATGTGACACCATCAAACTCCTATTTTTGTTTAATAGCCTAGTCTCAGACGCACAGATCCCACATTTAAGAGAGGAACTCTGCAGTATTTTCACATCACATTTATTCATTCAGTTCATTTTATCTTTTCTTTTTTTTTTTAATGTAATTGTAATTTTCTTTTTCTTTTTTTTTTGTTTTGGTGGATGGTGGGGGGGGGGTGCTAAATGTGAGTTATGGCTTCATTGAGAGTAAATCTAAGGTGACCCATATGGTATTTATCCACACATATGTTGAAAATATAAGAGAAAAAAAGAAACCTTCAGCCCCTCCGCACCAAAGAGCAAAAGTGGGGATGTTCAGTAAGGAAGTAGTGTTTAGGAATGGAATGTGTCTCTGGATGCCGGCCTATCAAAGCACTGCTTTAGCACAGTCTTCTGTTCACAAAGAGGAAAAAAAAGCAGCTTGATGCATCCCCAACATGTGGCCTTTAAATCATTCTTATAACGTAATCACACCAGCTCCGCTGTGACATCCTGATTACATCCACAAGATGACTTTTACAGTGGCTAAAGATCCTCTCTGTGCTCTGGTGACAATAGGCAGAAATTCACAGATGAAAGCCCAAGCTCCCCCTTCATCCTAATGCAATGTGAGTGACACAATGGAGTTTGGGTTGAAGCAGCATTGTGCAATGCGACGTCAAAGATTAATGAGCGGCTAACACCGGCTTGAAAGGAATGAAGTGCATTTAAATTTCTCCAAAAGTTAAAGAGCTAATGTTACAGTATTAATTTCCTCTTGAAAACTGAGTGGGAAAATATCCATTAGCAAAATTAACCACAGTTTTCTAGGTGGCTAACATTGTGTGGCTGTGGTGCTACAGTGTGGGGCCACAGCTAATGAACACACTGCAGAGGGTGATATTTCATTATACAAATTAATGCTCACATTTTAATGGGAAAGTCACATAATGAATCTAGGCTTCAGTGACAGCAATTAGAGGCCCAGATTGTCCCCTTCTGGACAAGGCACTATTTAGCAGTAAGCAGCTGTGTGTAAAAAATAAAAAGGTCCTCGCTCTTGACAATCGCCACACATAACTTCAGGCAGGCCCGCATAACCAATAAGAGTCCCTGCTCACCTTTAAATGAGGAGAAGGGGAGACAAAGAGATGGAGAAAGAGAAAGAGGAGAGGCAGGACTTGGCCATGTCACTTAACCTTAACCTAACCTTGTAATCAGAATGAATCAAGAGGGACCTGCGATCTCCCCCTCATTCCTCTCAGCTCCTTCATCTTTTTTTTACTCCTCTTTCTTCAAGTATTGTCCTCCTTCCACTTTCCTTTTTTTTTTTTTTTTTTTTTTTTTTTACAGTTCTTGTGTCTCATGTGTAGTATCTTAGTTATGGTGCTCCTGAATTTAAATCCTTGAATATTTAACGCTATATTGTCATAAAGGAAAAGCCCTGCAGATTACTCTTTCGATTTTACTTGTCAGAAGTGGAAGCCCAGTGTTTTTTTTCTTTTATTCCAAATGGATATCATGACCAACTAGAGGGGGAAAAAGAAATGAAATAAAATGTGCTCAAGCTTTGACCAAAGATTACACGGATTTGTGCTTAACTCTGCTTACCCTATAAGTGCTCTAAGGGAAATGATAATAATTCACTGTGGACATGAATAGGTTAATATATTTGCCATTCTGCAAAAAGGAGAATTCATGCATGCACTAAGCATTTGTGAATTCCCCTCTGTGGCGATAGAACTGTTAATCCTGTCAGTATATAAGCAGTGTGCTCAGCTCGACATTAACCTCTTTAAAGATAGACTATATTAAATATATTTGTTTCATTGTCAACTAATCCCATGAAAAAAACCAACAAAAAAAACAAACAAGCACTATTAAAAACACATTATGTGAAATCTTTACAACACACAGTATGATATATTTTACTCAATCCTGGTCATGTAAATATTCACCAAAGCTCCAAATGTTCATCAATCTACTCCCCCACAAAAATCTTACATCCAAAATTCTATTTCCTCGTGTTTGAGGATCTTATTTAAGGCAACAGGTAAATCTCTTAAGAGATGGATATATTCCTTTATTCTTCTATTCCTTGGATTTACCGGTAATAAATGATAAATGTCGACCTCATATTTTAACGTGTCATATTTGACTGGACACATTTATCTGACATGCCTGAGTGCTTAGGGGGGCATCTATGGCGCGACCTCCCCTCTGAGACGCTCAGTTCACCAGCAGCCACTAACTTAAGCACATACACTTAAAACAGATGTAGAACAGCTTCCACCCATTATTCAGCTTCTCAAACATCCAACTAGTATTTTTCCATCCTTCTGGCCAAATGGAAATTCATCTGCCAGTATGTCATATCTATTAAGCCATTTTAATTGCCCCCTCTGCACAGGTTTGGGGTATTTATCTTAACTTGTTTCTATGACGCTGTCACAATCCACACAGAGCCAGATGAAACCAGTGCATGCAACATGAAGTGCAAACATACTGCGGAGGAATAGATCCCAGCACAGCAATCAGGAGAAGCATGATTTATGGCCACTAAGGTGTCGCTTAGATGTTTATGAGCTCTAGTTTTTCATGTCAAAGCTAAGAAAGCTGCAGTCATGCAGTTCTTGCCCTTCTATCAGTCACTCCCCTCAAGAACAAGACGTCCAAAACAGTTCAACAAAGTCAAGACAGAGAATAGCTAAAAAAAAAAAAAAAAAAAAGTTTACTCTTCTATTTTTAACTCCCAAACAGCAATTTTCTGGTTTTGTGGCGGTAGTGATCTGTCATGTGGCTGGGAGGTTGTGCTGTTTGCGCTGATATCAATTAAAAGTGGATTAACGGGTACATAATGACCTTTAGCAGTAAATTGTGTGTAATGTTGCAAGGCAGGATACAGTATATTCCCCAGATGTCACACCAGGCCCCTGACGTATGATGGAGCAGATGTCTTAGCCAGTCCAAATGGCCCTCTAAGACACAAACACACACACACACACACGCATGCACACAGGCTCAGGCCTACAAGCATACATAAACATGTGTTCACACAAATTCCAAATGGTGCACGTGTGCACACACACACACACACACACACATGTAAACACACACACAAACAGACATAAATTGGAGCGGATGCAGAAATACATTTTCGTCTGTCTTCCTCGCTCCAGAAATCTTTAAAAGCTCAATTTTAATCAAAAGCTGGAATAAACTGACAACTTTCCCCGGGCATTTATTTATTTATTTCATATATTTATTTTGCCATACCCCAGAAACATAAGAGGAGACTAGCAAACACACAGTCTTTACTTTTCATTTTAGATATGTATATGGTACATTAGTCTTTATTTTCCCCATATGAACATTAACAGGCTCTTATAAGAGAAGAAAAATTAGACGGGGGGGGGGGGGGAGATCAGATCAGTCTAATTTCTGTCTAATTTGGCTCCTAGAATATCATTTTGTCCAGTTAGAGGAATTGAGAATGATCATTTGCATCAGGGACGTTTCCTTATTAAATCAGCACTGAGCCTCTGTTCGGCAGCTCACAGGAGAAGCACTTATTGGGTTAAAAGCTCATCTTGTATGGTTTATTTTAAATATACTCTATGCCTCATAGCCACTCCTGTGTAAGAGAAAAGATATCAAATCACTGTCCGTCTGTCTATCTATAGTCAGGGCTCCCTGTCTCTGTACTCTCCCATTGCCTGTTTTGTCTCTCTTGTTCTTTGTCTCTCCTCTTTTCAACATTTCCACCTTCAATTTTCTTTTGTATACTCTCCTATCCATTTCTCTCCTCTATCAATATTGTATTGAGTTGGTGTTTGTGGCCCTGTATTTGAGAACTCTGCAGTAGGTCTGCAGATCGCAGAGTCTTTTTCTGGAATGGTGCCCTCTAAATAATGATAAATTACTTGAGCAGTATGCCATTTGCTAATTATATCCATGATTTACTACACAGCCCGACTTAAATCATTCAAACCAGCCTTGCGTAACAATGCCTTTTTTCTGTTTCTAAAATGGTTTCCATGTGTATAATCTAAACATTTTGTGGATGTATTCTGTATATAAAGAAGTGTGCATAAACCCAAAACACTTCAACCATGCTCTTTTTTTATTCCTTTTTTTCCACCAATCCCCCTCTTTTCACACAATCACTATTATCCCTCGAACAGTAATTCCACTCCGGGAACTTTTTATATGTATATACTTAAAAAAAAAAAAAAAATCAAGCTTAGCATTTTTTCCCTCTTTGTTCATTGTTTAATGAATCCAAATCTGGCTCAGACTCCAAGCCTATTATAATTGCTAGCAGGATGTGTTCTATTTCAACATAAGTATCATTCCAATGGAAGATCCACTTCTGGAATAATACAGAGGTGTAATACCATTATCAAGAATACTCATGAATATGTATGTGCAGCATAAATAAATATATGTAAATACTTCATGACAGATTCACCCCTGTTTTACCATAATATAAATCTCTTTGATCTGTGTGTCCTGTATTGAATCATGCAGTTCTTTATCGGAGGGCTTCAGTGCAACAAGCATGTGGTTCACATATGTCGCCTGCACATCACTTTTCTGTTTTTTCATATTCATTGACTTGGTTTCATAGAATATCATCTATATTTTGCTCCCAGAGCACTCCAGTGTGGGGGATCGCATGCCACGGCTGATTTATGCTTCTCAAGATAAACTGCAAATAAGCAATGTCCGAGAAATTGCACTCTCATCAAAGAAGCAGAGGAGTGACAGCAAACAAGGCCAGAAAAGGGCCATGATGACCCCGCTGCCGACACACACATATCTGTACACACACACACACACACACACACACAACGGAGACGGAACCCCACCCTCAGCCCCAGCCCCTAGCCGTGTGGATACAGATAGCATCGAGACAGTTTGGTTGTCAGTTGGAAATATTATCTCTTGTAGTGGACTGAAAGCACCATATGGTGAAATATTTTTTATGGTGTTGATGTGAATGATGGCTCACTTGGTGGGGCTGGATCGAGCTGGATCGACCCATATTTAGATGCCTACCCCACACCCCCACCCTCATGAAATAACACATGCACACATCAAGTGGAACAGAGCTGGTATCTGTGGGAGAGCGACAGAAGAATCCACAGTTGTGTGTGTGTGTGTGTGTGTGTGTGTCTATATATCTATATATATACACACATACATATATTTATATATGTGTTTATATATATATATGTATATATATTTCTTTTTATTTATTATTTATTTTATTTTTTTCTCAAAAACTCAATTTTATGTATGTTTTAAGGATAACTAAGAGAGACGAGCCATTGCAAAATATCATTTTTTTAAAATGAAATTCATATAATTTTTGAGCTCTACTCATTTGACCTAATTTTCATTGTTCGGGGAGGTTACATGACCCTAGGGTCCACATTCCCTGCTCCAATAAATAGATTTTGATATCCACTCAGTGTAATAATCAGGTTAATTATTCACTGTTTTCCCTGTCTTTTCTTTTCTGTTTCTGTGTCTCTCTCATCGCCTCTCAGGAGAGAAACCTTATCGGTGCCCTCATTGTGACTATGCCGGCACCCAGTCTGCCAGTCTGAAGTACCACCTGGAGCGCCACCACCGTGAGCGCCAAAATGGCTCCACCAGCTCAGGCTCAGCCTCTGGCCACACTCCTTCATCTGACCACAAAGAGGACCATGGGAAGGCTGCCGGTGGCGGCATCTTTGCTCGGCCAGATGTCCTCCGTAATGTTTTCAAGAGCATGCCCTCCAACCTAGACTTCAGGGCAGGTCCGTTGCTGCCACATCATTGGGCGGCCGGCATGATATCCCCACATGACCGAGATCATGACCGGGAGCGCGGAGACCGCCGTTTTGACTCTGCCTCCTCAGCTGCGAACATGAAGACTGCTGATGGCCCGTCCCCTTTGGTCTCATCAGCCACAGATAGCTTCTCAGACCTAAGCAGGGCTTATCAAAGCATGATGGGAAACGGAGTCCACTTTCAAGGTTCTCTCCAGGCCTTCATGGACAGCTTTGTCCTTGGCACTATGAAGAAAGATGTGAAGGACAATCAGAGTCCAGTTCATCTCCAAGCTCATTGTTACCACGATAACGGTGAGCCCAAAGCAAAGCGTGCCACCTCGACTGACCAGGAAAGGGAGGAAAAGACTGACGTCAAGAAGACCTCAGAGCCTGGCAAGCCTGGGTCCCAGTATGAACCCCTTGATCTCTCTGTGTCTGTCCGCCCCGAGTCTGCTTCTGGATCTCTCCCTGGCTCTTCAATCACCATCCATGACAATGTGGCATGGCATGGCTGTCTGTTTTGCTCATTTTCTACTTCCTCATTTGAAATCATGGCTCTGCACCTCCAGGCCAACCACCTGGGCAAAGCGCAACCACAGCGACCCGATACAGGCAAAGAATCTCATGGAGAGGCCTCCCCTACTGCCTCCACCATTCAGTCCTCCAACATAAAAAGTACTGGCTTAGCCCTTGAAAAGGATGGAGACAGAGATGGAGAAAAAAGCCTGGGTGGCTGGAGCAATCACTTGGACCAGCCCTACAACCCCTTCCAGAGTGACTTCTACCGACGATTTGGCGGCCTGTATGACGGGTCCCCCAGGGCCAACCAGGCCCTTCAGAGTTATATAGCCAGAGAAGAGCAAGTGCTTGATCTACCTAACCAGATCTTTGGAGGCATATCTTCCTCTGGGGATGACCATATTGGTGAGGGAGGCTCCTGTGGAGATGCTGAAGAGGAACAGGTTGGATCAGATGACGAGATTGTCAAGGGTGGGGTGCAAAGTCCAAATGAAACCCCTTCGACCACCCCCAAAGCGCAGCTGCAACAGAATCACTCTGATGAAGAGGAAGAAGAGGGAGGAATGGCTGAAGTGGAGGAAGATGGAGATGAGCATGGGCAAATGGACATGGAAAGAGAGGACGAAGACTGTCCAGCAGACCACCACCAGATCAATCCCAAACAGCACCAAGATGACTCCCCTCTGCCCCCCAAGAATGGAACTGGTTTGGTGGCCTCTCCCTCTGCTATGAAGCCACTTTCTCTTGTTCCTCAATCTAAGAACCAAGCTCTGGCACTGGACAAGCAGTGGCAGCAGGGCCTGAGCCTCCTGTCTCCAGGAGGTCCTCCAGGGCTGTTGAAGACTGAGCAGACCCACCTAGAGCAGCAGATGAACATGTTGTCAGTCCTCAGAGCCTACAGCAATGACAACCTCCCTGCATTCAATGGCCTGGGAGGCGGAGCATCCACAGGGGCCATGAAGAGGCCTGATGCACCTGGTGAGTGTCTTTAACCCTTACTGGAACTGCAAATACTGTAACAGCACAAAAACACAGACCCATAAAGCAGCAGAAAAATACACACCTGAAAAGTCATAAAAACACACACAAATTGAATTTCCCCACAATTGCATACTCATAAACACTAGACAATCAAAACAAACATATATACGTGGTTTTTTTTTCCTGGCACTCACAGAGGATTCCCAGATATTCACCAAAGGTCTAGAGATTGGCTCTGAAGTGATTTCAGCCTTATTTAAAGCAAGTTTGGAAGCTATCAGCCTGGCGACTAGCAACAGATTAATCTTTATTACACGTTTATATTACTAGGAGTGCAGTGCCTCCCTCCCACTCCCCAGCATGGAGGGAAAAACCCTGGATGAGTCAGAGCAGGACCTCAACTCCCCGTGCCACCTCCTGCACATGTCTCTTAACTATCTTAGCTCTCATAAAGCTGGCTCCCATAAGCCCATTACTTTATAAGACTCGTCGATCTATGACCCTGTGAAAAATGAACTGTCAACTTTCATGATTCTGCTAAGGTTACAGCCGCTCCTTGAGACTGAAAAAGGAAGTGAAAAAAATTTTTTTTCCCTTCACAATGCTTTTTCGATGTCCAGGGTTGGTTTCAAAAGCGTATCTTTGAGGAGATAGCAAAACACTGACTTAAGAATACTTCGTAGAAGTAACATGCATAAAAAGATTAAATCTTAGATCTTTTGGTTAGAGTTGTCGGATTTGATTTTTTTTTTTTTAACTCATTTGCTGCCAGACATGTTTAACAGCAGATATCCCCTCACTGCTAACAGTTTTAGAACATTTGACCAAAACGTATTGAATGTTGTGTTCTATTACTATGTGAAAACCTAACCTACCAAAAGAAAGACTAGACTCTCTTCTTTCATCAAGAAAAAGGTTTATTTCTACCTTGTGCTGTTTAATTAACAGCAGTAAAACATAGCCTGGTTTCACCATAAACACCAGTTTTCGACCAAAAATGAAGAAAACAAGACTTTTGTGAAAAGCTATGTCGAACAGAACTATGACAATTTTTTTTTTTTTTTTTGCTTTAGTGACACTTCAAACATCTTGACAGTGGTTTGCTTCTATAACAACACTGAGAAAGGGCTTTTGAAGGCGAAATAATGTATTTATGCATTTATATCAACGTTTAACATCTAGATATACATTTACATCAACTACATTTATGATTTTTTTTTTTTTTGCTGTCGTACCAATAACGTGTCTAGTGAGTTCTGCTGCAGCTCTCTGGTGTCCAGGGGTTGCATTGAAGTGGATGTGATTTTAAGCTCCATCCATTTATTCTCTCCATCATCTCCATTGTCCTTTCTCATGATCCCTCAGTCTCCCCAAATTACTGTGAGCTGTCTGAGTTTGTACGACTTTCAAAGTTGGCTATTTTCTCTCTTGTCTCTTACTGTCTTTTCCTCGTATATACGGATTAATCCAAAAACAGCACTGTTGCCACCCCTCCTCCGCTCTCCGCCACTTCCCCACTGGAAAACGTTGACTGACGTCTGAATGTAGTATTTTGAAAATATCGTGATTTATTCTGGAGCCCTTCAATGACAGTCCAGAATCACATTTCTTTTCTCTATGTGGACAACACACAGATTGTACTATTGCCCACTGAATGCAAAACTGGTGTTTGTAGGCATGCATTCATAAATAGAAACATTAACCTACAGTAATAGTCATCCCTTTGTTAATGAAGCAATGGCGCTACATATGTTCATCTGACCTTTCCATCAGACAAAATATTATCTGTTGTCATGGAACCAGGCTGTCTGCATATCTCTGCATATCTTAACATCATGAAAACATTTTAACCATGCGGGGCAGATATATGTTTCATTTAATAGAAAAATGCCTTTGTTTTAGAATGCCCTACTTATTGTCTAACCAGAAAGCCTGGGGAAGCAAGCTATGCAATGTGGGCAGTTCCCTTTGCAACTAGGAATGCTTGACCTTTATAGATAAGTCTTTCTCTGTGGAACAAAAGCCTTTCTTACATTCATTGAAATTAGAAAACCCAACAAGTTATTGTGTAGCCAACTTCCTGGAAATGGATAGTCCCTGTTAAACTCTCAACGATTGTCCCAGCCTCAGCAGGCAAAATTCTGAATATCATAGGGACGTTTAAAATCGAGAGTTGTGGTATGACTGTATGAGTGAGCTGCTGACAGTCGATGGATTTTCATATGAACTGATAATACAACACTGCACACTAGATGGATGGATGGGTGGGTGGTAGGTAGGTAGTTAGATAGATATAAAGATGATAGACTTCATTAATACCAAACTGGGAAGCTCACATGTTGCAGCAGTAATTAATAGACATAAAAACATAATTAAGAGGAGAAACAAAACTAAGAAGAACAATAAGAAAAGGAAGAAGATATATTTTAGTTGTCGCCTCACAGCAAGGCAGTTCCGGGTTCAAGTCCCGCTGTCTGCGTGGATTCTCTCCCACCTCCACAAACATAGGCTTCAGGTTTATTGGCCGGCTTCAAATGGCCCATAGGCTGGGCTTGCGCTAGGAAGTAGTATGACTGAGCCACTGTGGCTCAGTGTAACAGAATTGAGTAAGCCACAAAAAGCCACATTCGGTGTCCAAGACAGCGGCGCAGCGCACCGCGCCGAAAGAGCGAGAGAAAAAAGAGCGAGAGAAAAAGTTTGTTTTCTTATGTCATCGCTCGGGAATTTTTCGAGAGTCCAAAAAAGTTGTAAGACTTAGCATTTGTTTCTTCAAAATAAGAACGCCACTGTGGCTACACAGCCTTAAAAATCTCGTAGCCACTCTGGAATTTACTTCGCCTATGGCGTAGTGGCGATCGGCTAGCGTAAGCCCAGCCCATAGGTGTGAGTGTGCGTGTGCTTGTTTGTATATATTTCCAGTGCCCGGAGTTCTCCTCTTGCCTGTAGTTGGTAACCCTGCTGTTACTGACACCATTGTTCGGCTAAATATCCAACTTTTATATGATAAAGCCTGGATGAGAAACTAGGCAAACTTGTTTCACAGTGAAATGCTTTTACAGTCCCTTTTTTTATGCGTCCACTTGTAAACCCCTCATACCGGGGAGGGGTGGTGGTGGTGGGGTGGTGGTGGGGGGGGTCACACAACGTGAAGAGCAACAGCCACACATTCCACCGTTATTTGGTGGGTGGAGAGGAGGTGGGGGTGGCAAAGACGTCCGGAAAACTCAATTCAGACCTGGCAAAATGTGATTATCTGGAGTGGGTTTGCATTAGGTTTGTATGCAAATACAGCATAAATCATTAATATCGAAATTCTCCCCTGAATCTGTGGGAGCTGTTGTAGGGCACGCGCCGCACGTCTGGAGTGGCCGTCTCTTCATTAGTATGCCCAGAGGAGGGGGAAAGGGTTTGCAATGCGCATGAATCTACTTGCACTCTGACACATAACAGATACACACATATATGGATCCACGCGCACACTTATTCACACATCTGTAGTATCAAACCACACCTCCCTAAATTGGCCCAGGAATTGGATTTATCAATAAATGTCATTAACAGCAACAGTGGGCCTGAGGTCTCTGTAATCAGACAAGGTATCTGGTTACTGAGGTACAGTACGCTGTGTAAAGATTGATATGAACCCGCACCATTTGCTGTACTGTAGATGTGCTTAACACAATCAATACTTGGCTGCAGTGGAGACCTATCTATAGCCATGCATTATCAAACATGAAGTATTACATTATTCAAACAGTGCTGTACATGCCATGCCTGCTTGCGAACATTGCTCCTCACATCGGATTACTTACATTACCTCAACCCCCATGTTCATTTAATATATTAAACGTGGACCAGGACTTTAGGAGGCTGAGATTGACAGGCTGGAGAGGGAGTGTTGATAAAAGTGTAGGACTTTAGACGAGCTGGTTGAGGATTTCAGAGGAGAAAATGGCAGAGCTCACCGCAGAGCACCTCTCGCAATTTGAGAAGTGGGCTATGTAAACAGAGAGTTAGTGGATAGGATAGAGAAAGAAAAGAGGGAGATGCTGTATATCCTCACATCAATTACAGCCATCACCTCCAATTTAGAAGTACTCTCACACTGTGCTCCACGCCGCTCCCCATAAGTGTTGTTTGTTGGGTTTTTTCGTTGCTGACGAAAAATGTCCGAGAAATAAAACCTGCAGAAAAGTTCCTGCAAAGCTCCAGGTTTTAGTTCATCAGTGTTGAGTTGAAAGATCGTTTTTAGTCATGCTGTTTTTGGGGGCGTCAGACAAAGCTCAGTCCGCTCCGGTCAGGTCTTGTACTGGGGGCTGGAAGGTGTCTGGTTCAAGACCTGACCGTGGACCAAAACGCTGTCGCAAGAACTGGTGAACTAGAGATGCCCGCCACTGTACCATCATCCTCTCCTTTGCATGCATATAGTCCTCTCGTGTGAGTGTGTGTGTTAGGAGTTGTACTGTATGTAATATGTAATATGTATGAAATACATAAAAGAGTGGAAAAGCAATTTCCCTATGGGGATTATTAAAGTCTAATTTTTCTTTTTTTTTTGGATCAACTTTGTCTTTGTTGGTTTCTTTTATTCCGTATTATTCTTCTTTACTTTGGAATAGAGAAATTCACATGAATATCTAAAGTTGCAAAACAAGGAGAAACAGCAGTGAAGCATTCTTTCGTCACGCAGAAGTATTGATGAAAAATGTATTGATTTATAGCTATTATAACACAAGTTTGTGGCCAACAAAGTGACAAACTGCCCAGTTTGAAGCCGGTCACAGGAAGTGGTGACGCAGGGAATGAAAGGTTGGAGGAAATATGTGGGAACCTTAAATTTAGCTTTTGACATTAAAAAACAAAAACTTTTTTTAAGAACATTTATATTAAACTAGTTAAGGGTCAAATTTATAAAACAATAGGAGTAAATCTCAGTCTCTTACACAATTGATCAATCTATCAATCAATCAATCAATGTCACACACCTGAAGTTATTAAAATATCAGTTTTAGGCTTCAGTATCATAAACAATGGTTCAGTTACAAGCTGTGTTTGATTTGAGGACTGAAAATTTACAACCAGATATCCTGATTATGACAAAATAATTACTTCAATGATTACACACTCACTTCTGCCAACAGTTTAATTCTTCAGATATAAATGCCAACAATTGAAAGAGATGAGAAAAAGTTCAGTTGCAATTACTTAATTTAAAAATTTAAATGTTTTAAAGTCCAGTAAAATACTGACAAAAAGTTTCCTGAATGTAAAAGTGTTCAAGAAAATTTGGAAAAACTTTGTTAGAAAGGATGGTCAACAACCACATCATCATTATTATTATTATTATTATTATTATTATTATTATTATTATTATTATTATTATTATTATAATCATTTTATTATAATTATCATTATCATTATTATTATATTATTATTGTTATTGTTATTATTATTATTATTATTACTATTACTATTATTATTATTATTATTATTATTATTATTATTATTATTATTATTTTCTGAACATAAAAGATGACCACATTTTACATAGAAGTTTTAAATATTTTATTTAACTCCCCCCATGTGATCTTGCTGTGGTTTCATTACATTATCCTCATTGTCCTACAACCCTAAATGTTCTCTAACTGTGTGTGTCCGTGTGTGTATATGTGTGTATGTGTGTGTGTGTATATGTGTGTGTATGTGTGAGCGTGTGTGCGTGCTTAAGGTTCAGAAAAGTTGGGTTTTCATCTTAAATAGAGCACAAATTGAGTCACCAGTGGCCAATTACCTCTGTCAGAGGGAGTGCACTCCTGTCTGCCTTCACTGTGTGGGATCTGAACCCATGAGCTCAGAGGTCATTTCAGAGCAACATGTGAGGAATGAGCAGACCACATACACACACCTACAAACGCCAGTACACAGCTATACATTTGGATGCTAATGGAGGACAAAGCTAATATACGTAGAAAAATGTAGGCCTTCACATGGAGGGCTGAAAAGTGTGTGTGTGTGTGTGCGTGTGTGTGTGCGTGTGCGTGTGTGTGTGTGTGCGCACTGATTGTAATTAAAGACATATGGTGGGATTGGTGGGCTCACTGTGAAGCACAGATGTAGTGGAGCACAGTTGGCATTACTTCTATAATTTTCATTTTCTCTCACTAAAGTGGAAGAAAGGTAGGAAGCATCAGACACACACACACACACACACAAAGACACAGAAAAAGAGAGAGAGAGAGAGAGAGAGAGAGAGAGAGAGCTTATTTTTTAGCATCTGTGTGACACTGATTTACACAAAAATTATGACATTGAAGTCAAACAAAAAAGTATAACTGTGTCATTTTTACTTTTCATCATCAAATAAGAGCTACTTCACTGTAATTTAAGACAGTTATTGAGTCCTCTAAATTATTCATAGATTTTAAAGTCAAAACATCATGAATTACAATTCATCATTTAAAAAAAATTTTTTTTGAGACTATCTGCAAATGATTTGAACATTTAATACCGAAGTTAGAGCACTTATTTTTTTAATCAGTCACAAATAACGATGAAAAACCTGTTTCCACTTTTCTTCCTCATCATTTAATCTCATGTCATTAACCAGCTGCAGCATGCCTTTCCTCGACCAGGTTGTGCTTCTTATGGTTCCACTTTTAAACAGTTTTATTATTTCATAACTCTATTTTGCATAATGGTCCAGCATATTTAATATCATTTGTGTGCGTTTGATTGGTAATATTTTAAAGATTTTCTCCAGGAGAACGTGTCACTCAATAAAATACATGGAATGAACCACAAGGCAGACATAAAGTAGATCTGGTTCTCTAAGTAGAAGTTATGTTATGTTTTTTTTCTGCGTTTGAGTATATAGAAGTTTGTTGCACTTTATTGTTTGTGTGTGTGTGTGTGTGTGTGTTTAAACATGTGTGCTTACATAATACATTCTCAGTGTGCACTTACACACTTGCACACACATCTAAAACATGATAATGCAAAACCTGGTAATTGACAACAATACTGTCCTCATCAAGTGATTAATTACTATTAATTTTGTTGCTGTTTGCCTCCAGCAAGCAAACACACACACACACACACACACACACACACACACACAGTGCTCAAAATGCTTTGACAAGTGTAAGAGTCTCTGCACGTAATGTTGTCAGCCTCCTCTGTGTTTGCTGATGAAGGAAGGTGAAGCTGAAAAAATTCTGTTCTTTGACATCACGTGAGTTACCATATAGCATTTGGTAACTCATCACCTTTTCTATTAACCTGTTCCTTTTGTCTATTTTATTTATAGAACTATATGTTATATAAGTATTTGTTAATATGTGCATTACAATGTCAATACAAGATAGACAGTAATAGAGTCACTGAAAAGGAAGTTTATACAGTACATTTCATACAATAACGGGATGGTAAAATAAAGCCAAGGTGAATAATTCATAATTTAAAGGTGAACGTGTGGGGAAGCAACAGACAGACATTTAAAAATGAACTATTGCAAATGATAATAAAACATTAACAGAACACGGCAAATATTTCGATGTTAGATGTTTAATTAACTGCAATGAAAGGTACTTAAGATGAATTAGGTGAAATCAGTTTAAAGGCTAAGGTAAGAGGATTAGTTTACTGTGTGAAGTCTTTTACTTTTGATTTCAATTCATCAGCGTTCTTCGTGGACGCAAAACAGCGCAGTCTGCAACAAATAAATGCTCAGATATGTTATTAAAAGTTGTTGAATGTCATTTCTCTGATTCTGGCATTATTTATTTATTTATTCCTTTATTTTAAATAAGAGGTTGTAAGACCATCTGAAAATGAGATTAAGCTCAGATGTTGCTCACTCCACGACTGAGTGTGTTTATGAGGTCATATCTGGACCAGGAAATCATAAATGTAATTTTAGTGATTTTGACACTTTGTCTTTGTTTTCTCATCCCAAAACATTTTATCTGAAGTTTACATCTGTAAACTGATGTAAGTTTTGCTGAAAAGTGAGCGTTGTGGCCATAGGGGGGGGGGGGGGAGGAGCTTCACAGTTTCGAAAGTACAGGTAAATTAACGGACTCTGCAAAGTCTTTGAACAATCAGCAGCGACATTTGCATTAAACTAAGAGGTATTCTTTAAATCTCTCTGTAGAGAGATTTCTGAAGAGGTGAAAACTGAATCAGGAACATCTTTATTAACAGGTTGACGTGTTTCGTCCTGTAGCTTTCATCAGGGTCGTCATGAAATACCAACATGCCAACAACACTTTTTAAATAAAGTGTGTGTGAAAAAAAAAAAAAAAGAAAAGAAAAGAAATCCATCCACATGGTAAAGAAAACAAAAAACCTCAATGAGAGGCGTCTGAAACACTATCAGAACTACTGTACGAAGTCTCATGAATTATAAAGTCTTCCTTTAGGCTTCCTGGAAATAAACTTTTGATATAAATGATCCAAAATGCCTTATTCTTATATGCTTGGATGCATTTTATGTATTTTCTGTTTCTCACACCCTTTTTCAAAATGTTGCTTCAAATGCTTTTTGTGATGACCATAATGAAGGCCACAGGCCTAAAAATCATGTCGTTGGAGGTTTCACCCCTTCAGACCTTTTTCTCATCTTCGTCGACCTTGATATTCGGTAGTAGGCGAAGCTCATAACAGTAACTAACGACGTGGTTCCGACTCATCATGTTAGCTGACCAAACTGTTCACTTAAATCTTTTCTATACAGAAAATGTCCAGACTGGCAGTGCTTCTTGTAAAAATAGCTTGACGTGATTAAAATCTGAGCTGGTGTTGGACCGGAGAGAGAGAGAGAGAGAAGGCAGGAAACTCCACCGCGATGAACCCATCAGCACTTCTTCCTCTCCTTCGCATCTCTGCGTTTCACTTTCCCACACTCCAGGATCCCTCCCGTTTTTTCTTTATCTCCCCACTCTTTCTTTCTTTCTTTCTTTCTTTCTCTCCTTGTTGCTGGAGGGCACGGGCTCCTCCGGTGATTAAGCCGTCTGGAAAAGGCCTGTCTGTCTGTCTTTTTACTGCGGAGAAGACAACTGTTGGTGAAACACTTCCCCAGGCTCTCATTGTGTGGCTCTGCCACCATCGAGATGACAGCTCTTGACGGCTGGTGAAGGCAAGGTGCTATTTCACATGTGTAACAATATTACCAGTTTAACTTGTGTGCTGAATTATCACCTTGTCACCCAAAAGTGCAAATAGTGTAGTTTTCAAGGAGCAATTAAGTGTAATAGCTGCTGTCAAACCCGAAGGGGTGTTACCTGTAGCCGGAGCTCTCTGCCACTCTTTTTCTCCTTCACAGATGTGAGAACTCTAAAAATATTTTGACCTTAATAATTCCCCAGATGAGCCGCCTCACTCGCTGAAAGGTCCTTTTTTCACATTGTCTCTCTCTCAGCCGTATAGCTGCTAATACCGACAATGATATTGGCCACTTGGTGCTTCCTGGAAGTTACAGTTCAGTGAATGAAGGCCAGTATTGAGTTGCCCTTGAAAAGGAAATGGAGACGGACGCTGGATGATTGCAAAAGTTACTTGACAATTATTCCATTCATTATTCTAGAAACAGGATGGGGGGCGGAGGCGCGGGGGGGGGGGGGCAGCATGAAGACAGCGTGGGAGCTTGCGAGGTTACTGGAAGCTGAAGATCACATTCATTTACTATACATCTGCATTGTTCACGTGCAAATCAAAATGCTTTTATGTACATACGCAAGTCTCACCGTGCACACTCATAGTCACGTACGTATGTGTGTATTCTATTCAGTATCGCAAAAAACTTGAAACAATGGGTTATAAATTGGCCTTCCAACCCGATATATTTTGACATGATCTCTGCTTCCCATCTCATTAGTTTGCTGTTTGTTTCTTTTCTTCCCTGACTCCTGTAGACTTTGTTCAGTTTGAGTTGCTCCTCTTAAGAATGCAACGTTCCCTTTCCCCAGGCGCACCCGGAGATGTGAGGAGGACGCCTCAGAGGAGTTGTACTCAAAAAGCTCCTCATGCTCCGAGGGAGAGACGGAGAGAGACAGCAGAGAGAGAGAAAGAGGGAGAGAGAGAGAGAGCACCGGCAGGCAAAGACACACAGGCATAATGACTACACTTACACAGCTAGTCGACACATAATGAGACAATGCCGCAGCAACTTCAAGGAAAAACACATATATAAAAAACAACAGAGAGAAAGGCAGACAGAGAAGGGAAACAGGGGGTAGAGCGGGGGTAAAAAAAAAAAAAAAAAGAACCGAGAAACTATGTCAACTTTTATTTCCTCTGTTATTCCACATCAATGGAGGCGTGCAGCGATACTAATAAAAACAAAAAATAAACACAGGTATAGGCACATAGGCAAGCAAGCTGGCATGTTTGAAAAAGCTCTGAGGCAATTAAAGACAAATAACTTGCATTATTTTCCCCCCGTCGCGAAAGGATGATCCCGACCAACTCGCTTTTTAAAAAACATGTTTGATTTAAACATCAAAAAAAAAAAAAAAAAAAAAAAAAAAAGCGCCGAGAAACAAATAAATAAATAAGACTCGAATAAACAAAGTTTACGCAGGCAAAAAAAAAAAAAAGAAGTAGCGAGGATGCAAACCGTAGAGGGAATAAGGGGAAGGAATAGCGAGCGGCGAGAACAAATAAGACAACAATGTTATAACATTAGCAGTTAGAAAATACACTTAATTCCTCGGCAGAGATGGATATAAACTGCATTGTTGTTCTGCAAATCCCAGCGACTGGATTTAAACTGTTGCATTGTTTTATTAGAGAAATATGGGGGTGGGGGGGGGGGCGGTCGAGGAACATTGCTTGTTCTAATTACACTGATTTAATCTGGATTAGAGGGGTTACCTGGATGAAGCCAGGGCCCGGCTATGGCAAGGGCACACGTTCTTAGAAAGCCCGTCTACGTGGGGGTGGGGGGTGGGGGTGGGGGGTGGGGGGCAGGATGCTTCACGTGACCGATCCTCATTCAAACTCATCTGCAACAATGACTCCAGCGTCTAAAACAATGACTTCCTTTGCTCTCGCACAAGTAAACACTGGCCTTTTTGTTCTGCCTCTGTGTCTTTACCCCCCCCCCCCCCCCCGACACACACACACACACACCTCCCATCTGGTTAAACAGCAGGCACAGGGAATCCATTTTAATCTGATTAATAACTTGGTTGATCACATATAACCCAATTTTCATTCAGTGTCGCCCTTGTCTGGCAAAAGCCACGCCCACGCTGACCTTTGTGAGTCGCCACGGCAACAATAAAAGCACAATCAGCACCATTGTCCCGTCTTAAAAAAAAAAAAAAAAAAAAAAAAAAAAAAAGCTGAAGATGTTTTGCGTCGTTACAAAAATTTTTATGTCCCTGCATCTTTTTTTTGAAATGGAATGCTCTCCACATAAAGGCCAGGGCCTGCAATGGGGGCGAGTTGTTGCTATGTGTGTGAGTGTATTATATACGGGAGGGGTGGTGGTGGTGGTGGTGGGGGGGGGGGTTATTACAAGTGGGACTCCAGTTTCCTGGGTTGCAGGAGGGATGGGAACAACTTTCCTCATGAATTCACAGTAATATGAATCGTCCCCTTTTAAAACAGATATGGTTACATATTAGTTTTGAAAGGTACAGTAACTGGCTCAGCGTTAAGCTGCCCCCCACCCTCACACCCACCCACCCCCCCCCCAAACACTGGCGCTCTTTGTTCGCGACTCAGCTAATAACTGGACGCTTGATCCTCATCCTCATACTGGTTTGCGGAAGAACACTCGCAACTTCTTTTTTTTTTTATTTATTTTTTTATTCTCCTCCTCCACCCCCCCCCACCTCCCCTCCCAACCTGAATGTATCTTTGATTACACCGTTATATGAGCCTAATTTTTTTTTTTTGTCATTTTCAATTTCACTCCATGTGTTTAAAAGCGCTGAGAGATTTGTATTCAGGGATTGGCAATTATGATTTAGAACGCCACAAAAGTAAAGCCTTGTGAAGTTTTTTTTTTTTTTTTTTTTTCCCAATGACAAGTGAAAGAGAGAAAGAAATACTCATCTCCTCTTATTTATTTATTTTTCTCTCTCTCTCTTACACACACACACACACACACACACACACACACACACAACAGGAAATATGAATCAAATATTCATGAAGTGGGCTTGAGGTTCTCATATACCCATATGCTTCCTCATTCAAGCAGCTTGCAGTGGGCACAGGCATCCATCCAGTTTGTATGACACAGCCGAGTGTGACAGAGAGCATGACAACACCCTTCAACCACCTATTACCACTGTTGCCGCCACCGGGATACTCATCAAATAGGTCACAGCAAACATGCGATTCTTCTTCTTCTTCTTCGTTCCTCTTTTTTGTCCTTTGCTGCCCCCCCCCCCCCCCTCCACACACACACACACACACACTTACTTCCTCTTTCGGTTAATAATCTGTTGTGTGTGTGCGTGTGTGTGCGTGTGTGTGTGTGAGAGTGAGAGAGAGATGAGTTCCTCCTCGTTCTGTGATTCACTAGCCAGGAATCCTTGTAAAATCAGGCGTCCGTGCATTTTGCTAGTTTCCAGAAAATTGTAAGAACTTTATGGTTTATAGTTTTTTATTATCCCCTCTGCAGGAATGAAAAGAGTTCTGAGAAGGGAGGGTCCGGGGGATTGTATTTGGGGGGGTGGATGGCGGGGTGGATTAACACTAGGAGGGATTAGCACCATACTTTAAGATAAATCTTTTTTAATGTGAAACCTCATCCCCGCTCATTCTGGGGTAACCACTCTTATTAACTGCTTTTCTATCACTCCCCTCTTTTGTGCGCCGAGCAACTTTTAAGTAGAGGCTTTTTTTGGACACGGACCGTGCACCGCCAACTCTGCCAGTTACGCAAACAACCGTCCCCCCCACCCCCCTTTTTAAGCTTTTAAACACAGAACAATGGCAAAGCACATAGCTGCGCACATTAATGCTTTTGTATATGAGGGAGGGAGGGAGAAAAAGGCAAGAAAGTAGAGAAGAAAAAGAGATAAGCGGAGCTTTGGCCGTTACTGCCCCCTCCATCATTCCGTCTCAATCGTTTTTTTGTCTTTTTCTCTCTCAATCTGTGAAAGAAATGAATCTCTCTTTCAATCATCAAATCCGGGCTGATCTGTATGTGTCGGGTGTGTGTGTGTGTGTGTGTATGTGTGTATGGGGGGCGGGGGCTAAACAGACAAACATCATATTCCCCCTGTCTCCGGGGCTCTAATTGACTGAACAAGGATCGGTCACACTTTTAAGAAGCGTAACTATAATAGATTTTTCACGTTTGTGCCTCTTTTTAAACTGGCAGCGCCAATGGAAGGCATAAATGTTGTCGTTATTACCGAAAACAACAGCCCCCCCCCCCCCCCCCATCCCATCCCCATCCTATCTCTCTATCTCCCGTTTTGTTTTGTTTTTTCTTGTTGTAAAAAGATGATTTCAGTGCGACGGTGGGCATTCATCGCAAGGTCAGCGCCGCCTGACAGATGACAAATGATCTCAAGATGGCCACATCATCTGTCCTGTGGTTGTTGGGGGTGGTGGTGGTGGTGGGTGGGGGGGCAAAAAGAGGATGAATGCTTCTATTTTCCCCCTTTCTTTCTTTTATTTTTCTGCACGTCTTTAATTTCATTGTCACGTCATGTGGGGGGGGGGCGGCTCGAGTGATAAAAGCGGCCACCTGATTATCTGTGGCAGCGGCTTCCGAATGCTTCCAGGCCAAATGATGGTGTGTGTGTGTGTGTGTGTTGGGGGGCGGGGGGTGGGGGGTACAAATGAGCAAGAAGGGAATCTTTTCAAAAAATCTGCACTTATCGTGTTTCTGTATCAAGAAGCAGACTTGGCAAGAGGCAGAGATTCAGTATTATGGACAAGCTGCTCATCAGATGGGAGCTGGGTTTATTTCTGTGGCCCACCCTCCCTCCCCTCTATCCATCCTCCCCCCCACATCCCCTTCCCACCCTCCTTCCTTCCCATCCACTGCCACCCCTCTTGTTTGCTTTCCCGTCCAAGATTTGTCTCATTTTCCTGACTGGACATCTACATCATAAACCCCAAAAGAAACTTGACATCCTCGTACGGACAGAACACAACTTTATCCTTCAAAAAAATTTGATTTTCTTGCTGGTTCTTATTATTTTTTTCATCTTTTTTGAATCCTTAATTTTTTTATTTTTTATTTTTTTGGAGGCTCATTATCTTTTATGTGGAATTGCGTGCGGAGCGAAACTCCATATCTGTCACTGACGGCCACTTTTGACAAAACACTAAGTGCTTTTCTTAATTATCTGACTTCTCTCTAATCCTGTTGTCATCCAGCAGACAGTTCTTCTCTTCCTTCTCTGATGTTGTTATTATGCTCTCATTTGGACGCTGGCAACTCTGCAGGTAGTCATCCTCCACCGCCCCTCATCCAAACCCCCTCCTCTTCTGCACACACACACACACACACACAAACACACACACACTCATCCCTATTCAACCAATCTTGTTAAAACTTCATTCCCATTTTTATTGTTCAAAAAAAATAAAGAAAATCATTTTGTTTCCAACATTCGATAAACATTCTAACAAGTTAAATAAATAAAAAAGATTTATTTTATACCAACGACATCAAATCACATTTACACACAACCACACACACACACACACACACACGCACACATGCATGCGCAGAAGTACATGATCAGTAGAACAGTCAATAGAATGGAGGGTTTCTACACACCGATAGAAGACAAGGAAGAGTGTGTGCGTGTGAACGTGCGTGCGTGCGTGTGTGTGTGTGTGTGTGTGTGTGTGTGACAGAATCTTTCTCCCCCTTTGTTAATGAATCCATCCTGTGATCAACACCATCCGTCCTTCACTAACTAACCATCCTCCACACTCCTCGTCCTCCCGTTCGTCAAAAAATCTCTGCTTGTTAATTAAGAAAACAAATATTCAGCAACTTTATCAGACAGCAGGCACAACTTTTTCTTTTTTTTTTTTTTTTTTTTTTTTTACATGTTTTTTTTTCACTCATTGATTTCTTTCTTTTCTCTTTGTTAAAAAAAAAACAAAAAAAAAAAACATGCTGCCAGCCAAAGCTGAAGATTTGTGGGAACACATCTCTTTTCCAGCGACCGACTGGAACACGATGCAGGAATTTTTTTTACATTTTTTTTTTAAGGTGGTTTTCTGCTCATTTTCATTACGCATTAAAAGTTTACAAAAGAAAATCCAGGATGCTGCTTTCATCCCCTGTAGTTTCAGAACTTTTTTTCCGGTCCTACTGTAGATTCCCTCACACAATAAACTAAAGCCATGCTAGTCTATTGGTTTTTTGGGGGGCCCCTTGAATGCAGAGGTTGCAGTATTGGATCTTACACCTATTGAAGCTGACGCAGTATAACAAAGCATGCAGGGGCCAAAAGTAATGATCATATACAAATATCAATATGAGAAAGAGTGTGTGCTAAAGAAGATGCATTGCTATTGATGTTTAAATAACTGTAGTGTCAGAGAGATGGAGAGAGGGGGGAAAAAATGGGAATCATATTTTCTCGCTGTGTCTTGTGAAGTCGGGTGGGGGGGGGGGGATAAGGCATCCAATCGAACTCACGGTGAAGACAAGGCCGAGAGACAAACAGCACTTCATCGTCGGTGTGTGTGTGTGTGTGTGTGTAGGTGTGTGTGTGTGTGTGTGTGTCTGTCGGATGGACCAAACTACAAACACGTATAAAAATCAGTGGGTTTGCCGTTTTAAGCCGTGTGTGGCATTATCTGCCGCTCACTTCTGGAAAAAAGAGACAAAAACGGGACGCGTTTGGCGACGGCAACAACCAACGATAAAAAAAAAAAAAAAAACAGTCAAAATGTATGTCTTCAAAAGTGTGTAGTTTTTTTTTGTTGTTTTTTTTTCCATTCCTCTGTGTGTCTTTTAATTTGTCTGGGCAAACGCAGCTGTATTTGCATTTCAAATACTCGTATTTGAAGAGAGTTGGTTTAAATGCCAAAGACGCGAATTGATGACAATCACCTCGACTCAAACCCTCTCTGTTCGTCGCTGACATTAAAAACTAAACCAACGGCCGCCACGCAAACACAATAGAAATATATATTTATCTTCCCTTGCCTTCCTTTTCCCTCCATCAACCTTTTTTTTTCTCTCTCTCTCCCCCTCCAGCTCATTATTTTAGTATCACTTTACATTTGAATATCGGTTTCTTGAATTTGCAGGCCGACAGTGTGTGAGCGGACTCGAACAATCTAAAATAAGAGAATAATCAGCGACAGTTCAGAATGAGGAGGAATTGATTCAACAGCAAACAGTTGGGGCGCGCGCACACACACACACACACACACACACACACACACACACACACACACACACACACTAATGCACAGCTTCCCCCTCCCTTTCGCTGCCTTTTCATCACTTTTCCATATTCATTTCTCTAATTTACAGTAAATCCATAGCTGTCAGTCATGCACACACACACACACACACACACACACACACACACACACACACACACACACACACACACACACACACACACATACAGACACATAAACAAAAAGGAAAAGAAACTGTGTAAATTTACAGCTTTGGGAAACAGCTGCCGCAACATTTCCAGCAAAGACCACTCTAAAATATTAAAGATGTGTCATCACCGGCTCTCGGCCCCTGCATCTGTAACCATCTGCTTTCTATTAAAACATTACACCCCCCCCCCCCCCCAAAAAAAAAAAAAAAAAAAAACACATGCAGCCCGCTCACTCTCCGATGCTATTTCCAGCCTTTTTCCTCTCTTTTTTTTTTTTTTTTGTTCTGTTTCTTTTGTCACAGATCGAGCAAATCTGGATTGGCGCAGGCGAACAACCTTTTGAGTCCTGCCAAACTAAATTAAAAAAAAATAAATAAAAGAAGTTCCTGAATATTCACTGAAGCTAAAAGATCAAAAAAAAAAAAAAAAATACATTGAGATCACAGAGTTCATAAGTTCAAAGCGATGCTGTCTTCCCCCTCAGCAGCGGAGGTTACAGAACAGAGTTTACCACCCGTTTGACTGAGATAAATATCAGATCGATATTTGTTGAAGGGGATTTATTCTTTTTCAAGCGTATTTTCTTAGGATGAATGATATTAAATAGACATTTTTATCGAATGACTGGTCCCATTCACGCGGCCTGGAGCGAGACAACTTGAACCTTCATGTTAAAAACGTCTGAAATGTAAAAATCACAGTCCCCCCCTTCGCCGATGTCCTTGGGTTACTCAGGGGTGTTGAAGCGAACAATGACTCAGACTGTTTGAGGCTCTGACATCTGTCCTGTTGGAGCAGATAGAGAGAGAAAAAAGACGGGATTGAGAGCAGCGTTTCTGACAGAAAAAAGGCTTGCGAAGATATTATGTTGCAGCTGAACGCAGCGCAGGAGGGGAACAGGAAGTTACGGACTGAGTCAAAGGTAAACAAGTACAAAAATCATGACTCACATTTTTTTGGACTCACATTTTAAAGGAAGATCACCTCTCCTATTTAATAGGTAATTTCATTTGTCTCCCGAGTTTTGCGTCACATGTAGTGGTCTCCGACTGGGGGGGGTGGTCTGCCAAGGTACCCAAGCAAATGAGAAGAGGAGGAGGGGGGCGGGGAGAATACAAATTGATTGGCCGGAAAAACTTTCTCAAGAAACATTCTGTTCGAATTAAACAAGTGCCTGTTAGGAGCAACGCAACAGATTCAAAGGGACATTTCCCAGTTTCTTTCTTTCTTTTTTTTTTTTTTTTGATTTTTTTTTATTTTTATGTCCTCTTGTCTGAGCAAAACTAGCTGTCCATTTTGGCAGATGATGGCCCTCCTCCTTCATTTGCAATCACTTTCTTTCCCTCCGTGCGTCTCTCCATTCCTTTTCCTTTGTGATGTCACTATCTCGGCATGAATCATTAGGATATCAGTGTTCAGCCAGTGACAGAAAGTGTGTGATTAACAAGCTCTCTTGTTTTTCCTCTCTCCTCTTTATCCCCATCCCTTTTTTCTGAAACGAGGACTCCCGCTGCTCCCAATGACATTTCTCCTCATTCCACCCCCCCCCCCCCCTCTCATCATCATCCCTCCTTTTCCTTCTTTTCTTCCCTGTCGTGGATGGCAGGGAGTCACAGGTGTGTGGCAATAATTACACATACACTCAGAAAAAATAATGTCGTTTCCTCCATTTAATAAGTTTGCAGTAAAATAGGCAGGGAGATAGTACGAGAGGCAGAGAGCTCGAATCTTATCGGATACCCCAACCTCTAACTTAATCATATGGCTCTTAAGAGCAGCCTGCCACCAGCTGGGGCTCAGTAATATGCATGCAATGTGTGTGTAAAACGATACGCTTTAATTTTGAGCCCACTTTAAGCAGCAACAAAATCTGTTTATATGGGAGACATTTAAAAAGAAGAAAGGGATGGAGGGGAGGGCGAACAGAGGATTGGGTTAACTCTTGCTCTCCAGGACTGACAAAAGCCATCTGTCGAGTGTCAGCTAGCATCACTGTATGAATTAATGTACAGAAAGCGGAGAACAAAAAAAAAAAATATATATATATATATAGTTTGCTTTTTTTTAATTTTTTTTAAATAAATTACAAGCTACGTGTTCTGTCGCATCAAAAACAGTTTAAAATTAGAGTTCAATTTCACTTTTTTGTCCAAATGAAAAGAAATCCGTTGTTTGACATCATCTGTAAAAGCAACACATGCTTGTGGTGTAACATCTGACAGAACGTCGCATGACATCATTGGACTCATACACTGTCCAGAAGCAATGGTAGCTCCTGTGTTTAAGGTCAATGTGTGCCTTAGACATGGTTTTAGTCACTAAACTTTGACCTGTCCATCAGTAGAAAGGTGTGTTGTGTTTTCACCCACGTTTGTGTTTTTGTTAGTTGGTTGGTCAGCAGATTACATAAAAATTACCGAACTGATTACACTTAAACACATTTTTTTCTCAACATTGACCAAGATATTTTTCAGCATTTCCCTTAATTTCCGAGGGAATAATGCACATATATTGATGCAGAGAAGTATGTTTGAGCGGTGCAGGACATGTATGAGGACTGTAAGACAGTGGTGAGGTGTGCTGTAGGTGTGACAGAGGAGTTCAAGGTGGAGGTGGGACTGCATCAGGGATCAGCTCTGAGCCCCTTCTTGTTCGCTATGGTGATGGACAGGCTGACAGACGAGGTTAGACAGGAATCTCCATGGACTATGATGTTTGCAGATGACATTGTGATCTGCAGTGAGAGCAGGGAAGAGGTGGAGGAGAAGCTAGAGAGGTGGAGATTTGTCCTGGAAAGGAGAGGGATGAAGGTTAGCCGCAGTAAGACATGTAAGTACATGTGTGTGAATGAGAGGGACCCAAGTGGAAGAGTGAGGCTACAGGGAGAAGAGATCAAGAAGGTGGAGGATTTGAAGTACTTAGGGTCAACAGTCCAGAGCAATGGAGAGTGTGGAAAAGAGGTGAAGAAACGTGTACAGGCAGGATGGAACGGATGGAGAAAAGTGTCAGGTGTGATGTGTGATAGAAGAGTTTCAGCTAAAATGAAAGGAAAGGTGTACAAAACTGTGGTGAGACCAGCGATGTTGTTTGGTCTAGAGACAGTGTCACTGAGGAAAAGACAGGAGACAGAGCTGGAGGTAGCAGAGATGAAGATGCTGAGGTTCTCTTTGGGAGTGACCAGGAAGGATAGGATCAGGAATGAGTACATCAGAGGGACAGCACATGTTAGAGGTTTTGGAGATAAAGTCAGAGAGGCCAGACTGAGATGGTTTGGACATGTCCAGAGGAGAGATAGTGAATATATTGGTAGAAGGATGCTGAGTTTTGAACTACCAGGAAGGAGGCCTAGAGGAAGACCAAAGAGGAGGTTTATGGATGTAGTGAAAGAGGACATGAAGGTAGTTGGTGTGAGAGAAGAGGATGCAAAGGACAGGGTTAGATGGAGGCAATTGATTCGCTGTGGCGACCCCTGAAGGGAAAAGCCGAAAGGAAAAGAAGAAGAAGATCTTGATGCAAAACCAAGGTGTATTTAGTGTAGAGTAGAGTACAGTAGAGTAGAGTAGAGTAGAATAGAACTCTATTGATCCCTTAAGGAGGTTCCGTCAGCGAAATTAATTTCTCCATCGCACTACACACAGCACAGTGAGTACACAATAACACAGAGAAGGCACACAGAAAGTACACCAGCACCAAATAGAAAGAATTTAAGGGTTGTATTTATTAGTACTGAAATGTGGTGTGGATCCAAATTGAACCCACACTCACCTGATTTAAATGATTGACTGTCACAAATTCAGTATCTTGAAATTATTCACTATGATGTTGATTTCGGACTTAAATGAATTAACGATAGTGTTGGGCTTGTGTCCTTTGGATGGTTTACTTTGTTTTTTGGAACTGATTTCTTTTGTTTTTCTTTAAAAATGTCCCACATTTAAATTGACTTTGTGGAGGGGGGGGGGTGACATCAGATAGACAGACGTATGAATCCATTGCATATTGGTGGAGGTAGATTCTGTTCCGATGCTCACGCTAGTTCTATGACTGCTTTGTGTCTGAAAAAAGTAATATCCCAATTAATCTTAACTCTGCCAACCATGCCATCTTCTACTAATAAAACTGCTCCACGGTCTCATCCAAATATCACTTTTGGCTCAAAGGGGACCAAGATGACGGTGGCCAAAATGCCAAACTCAAGGCTTCAAAACAGTAGTCTTGCTAACAGATGGGTGAAGTCACGGTAGCTTTGTTCGATTCTTTCATACAAACTATGTTCAGCGCCTTCCAAAATTGCTACATCTCTGTCATCTGCCATCACTATGGCGATGGTTTATAGGCACACAAAGAAAAAAAAAAAGGTTTGAAATAATTTTAAAGCTAAAAGTATTCTATCATAACTTTGTCAAGTTGATTGTTGGAGTGGGCTATGTTGGCCCGTCTGCCCAGAGCAGTAACCTCAGACGTCTCCGGAGGGTCACGTACATCACGTACCTAGTGAAGCATGAACATCCGAGCTGATCCAAGCTCGTCTTGCCCAAACTACTCTCAATACAACCGATCTGACAAAGGTTAAAGCCACGTCCACAGGACCGGTCAAGGGGATGGAAAGTGGGAAGGACAAACTGGGTTGTTCTTTGATCGGGTCACACTATCAAGCGTGTACACCCCAAAAGACAGAAGGACAGAAGAAAGCAAGAGCGAGGCATTCAAGGACAAACTGAGCAGGATGCTGTTCGGGAAAGGAAGGAGCACAAGAGGAGAAAAGAGGAACAGAAATGGAGGGGAGGGCAGTGTGTAAACTTCAAAAAGCCTCTGACGGCTGCTGCTGCTGACGCCGCCAGCCCTGACCACTCTACAGATGCTTTTGTTCTCCCTCCTCTCTCTCTCCTCCTCCTCTTCTTGAGCCCCCACCTCGTCTTCTTTTCGCCTGGTGTCTTTGGTGATCCAGTGAGAGAGGAGCGGGGGCCTATCAAAGCCACCACTGTCTGTTACAGACTTCAAACCCCCCCCCCCCCCCCGTGCCCCCAGTCTGTCCGTCAGCCCCAATCATCATATCCACGAGGCCCCAGCGGAAAGCCTCATACTCTGGAGGAGAAATATTTGATCTGTCCTCTTTGCGAGGATCAACAGTCACACAAATGACATGAGCGCCCCAGCACTTCTCCAGTCAATGGAGGAGGAGGAGGAGGGAGGAAGAGGAAGTGGGAGGGCTGGAGGAAGGCAGTAAGGTGGCAGGGGAGTAAAAGGAGAACAAGAACACCCCTCATCTTGAGGTCACCCTGTGATTTGTTCAAGGATTGATTTTGTGTTTAGGTTTTGTGTTCTTCAATATGATTAATATATGAGCTTCATCTGAGGCGATTCAGTGTGAAAAAGGGGGGAAACAGTTGGTCTTCAGTGACGCCGCTGTTATTTTTTTCTTCATCTTTTTAAGTGATTCTCTCCATCTCCTTCATTTATCATTGATTTAGAGACAGTCCACACACAGCAGATAAAACCGCATACATTATTAATTAAAAGTACCTGATTTTATTTTACACAACTAACACCATCAAATTCCTCCTGATGAGTGTACAAGTAATAAAATTTAAATTATTATAACCTAAAAATCAAAAACGCTCTTTAGTAACTGAAGATCTGGAGATCTCTTCAAACTTTTACCGCATTGTGTTCTTTAAATGCTCTAAAAAAAAAAATTTAGTATTAGAAATGATGTTTAAACTACTATTGTGAACTCATATAAATAAATTACATAATTAGCGCTAAAAATCTGGGGAACATTCTTGATTCCGGCTCATTCTTTGTGCTTTTTGTTCTCTTTTTATTTGATGATAAATTCTGATGAGTTTTTTTTGTTTTTGTTTTTTTTTTTCTTATATTTTATAAACATCAAGAGATTAATTGACAACGGATCACGGATTAATGAGAAACATCTTTGACAAAATGAATTATTTTCGTGAGTAGGTCATCATTCGCACTGACTTGTCTTTGCCACGTGACCTATCAGAGCTCAGACTGGAGGCCTGTGTGTGTGTGTGTGTGTGTGTGTGTGTGTGTCTCCATGTTTCTATCAATCTATTTCTCCATCTCTCTGTCCATCTTACTGTCAGATGATGCTTATTTATAGACGTCACTGTGTCTCCAGGAGGCGGCTGGTATAGTTAGCTCTTAAATCCTGTATGTGAGATCAGACTACATAATTACCTATCACATTAAGCCCTTTATGTCCACCAGACTTAGGCCTCTCTCTCTCTCTCTCTTTCACTCTCACACACACACACACACACACACATGCACAAACACACTTTCACACACCGGGCAGCAGTAGTGGAGCAGCTGGCAGCATTATTGACACACAGTGTGCCTGGGGGGGGGGGCAGGGGGGGGCGGCAGAGAGAATGAGAAAAAAAATAAAATGGGGAGACGACGAATGTATAATTAGAAAGAGAGTCTATGTTAGTGTAGATGATGAACTTCAAAGTGCCTTTAATCGACCTACACACACGTAGAATGTACTGTAACTTACGAAACACATGCACACACACACACACACACACACACACACACACACACACCAACGCATCAGCCCCTTTTGGAGTGAATCTATTCAGACAGAATGCTATCAGTGATGCAGGCACGTCACTCATCACCCCATCGCATCTGACAAAAGAATCAGCGGGACATCCCGTCAGGCTCAATGGAAAACACACACACACACACACACACACACACACACACACACACACACCACCAGCAGACATACGTGCATGTGCCAGTCTGGAAAATCCAAGGTTCATGAGGTTGAATGTTCCAGAGCTGATCAGTACGTCTTATGTCTCAGTACAGTACATAGTGTGATGGAAGTTTACATCAGAGTGGATGACACTAATCTGATAGGGTACTGACACACACACACACACACACACACACAAACACACACGGTACCCATAACATTAAAAAGCATTCCTTTATCATTCCAGTCTGTTTTGTCCCCTAAATTGTTCCCATTGTTCATCATGTTCTCTATTTGTTTAACTAGAAGCACATTTTTGCCATAAACACCCCCCCCCCTTTAAGATCCAGAAGAGAAAAAAAAACGCATAAATGTCACAGCAACTGTATTTTCATCTGTTATTGTAAATGTTCTGACACATTCAGAGCTGCGGGGACAGAGAATCTTTATAATCTGTGACGATGAACCGGTTTGTCTGGTCAGGTCTGTCACCAGAGGAGAGAGGTTTGGGATTGAGTTAACAAGTTTGAAGGTAGTCAGGAGACACCTGAGTATTATGGTCTGTGAGGATTGAGTAAAAAGCAGGTGATCTGCACTGTGGCTCGGCTTCAAGCGAGCAAACTCCTTTCCTTTTTTGAATGTTAATAATGTGCATGTGTGTATGGGTTTGTGTGTGTGTGTGTGTATATGTGTGTGTGTGTGTGTGTGTGATAACAGATGTCCACCCAGTCGCTGCTGGGACACACACTTCACATTCGACATGTGTTAAGTGACAGTGATGGACAGCAGGTAGTCCTTTTAATAATTCAATATATTTTAATCTTCTCTCACATTATCCGTCTCTCTGTCAGACGCTAAATAACATTGTTTACCAAGATATAATTACACAAATTGGGGAAACATTTAAACGCAATTTTTTTTTTCTGTTTTTTTTTTTTTTTTTTTTTTTCCTGGACAGACATTGATGAATTCTGGCTTTTATTACCTTTTTTTTTTTTCCTCCTAAGCTAATAATAAATTCAACATAGAGATAAGAATGCATATTTTCTTGCCTCTTGCCGTGTATTCACCTCCTTTTTGGAAAAGACCAATCAAGAGACAAAAAAAAAAAAAAAAACAGTCATCCAGAGATGCAGACATTTCCCCAACACCAGGATGTGGGTAAGTGAGCCTCAACTGACCAGAAATGATTTGCCTCTGTCTGTTAGACACGTAATGGAGTCATTTAACTAGTCAAATTAGGAGCCGGCGAGATGCCGCATGCTTCATTACTGGGTTCCAATGGGCACCACTCTACATTTACGTCAGAAATGATTTCAGGGCAAATTAATGTTTTTATTGTCCTGCAAAAAAAAAAAAAAAAAAACCTGCATAAACACCACAGAGAGAGGACAACTCCTACACATGCATGCCTACAATTCTTGTGCACAAATAGCTCCGAGATCAAAAATGCAATACAACAACACACAGGTTGTTTGCACATACTGCTCTCTGTCACACCAGCGCTTCTGTGCAGACCCACACACATACACACACATACACACACACACACACACACACACACACTCACGCACACACATCGGCACAACTAAAAGATCAGCACCATCTAGAGGTCAAACACAGGAACTGTTTTCCCTCCCTTCACAAAATCACAAATTGAAGCTTTTCTTATTTGTCTCTTCGCTCTGGTTGAGAAATATTTCCTGCTTGCATGATTTGTGTCACCAGCCGATTGTTTCTGAAAGCCATTTACTGAGGGGAAAAAAGGGCATTTGCGGCCACGAGCGAAGCGGCCCCATGGATCACCAGTGGAGCTCAACATTTGGCATGCAGTTGCAACTTTTTTTATTCAGGCTCTGCGTAGGTGAGGGGGGGGTGAAGAGTGTTTAAATATAATTCCAACAGCAAGAAAGGCAGATAGTTAGCAGCACTGACGCTGTGACTGACAGCTCTTTAGCCTGGCCTTGATCCAGCGCTCTCTCCCCTGACCTCTAAATCAGAATCAGGTGATGACGGAAATAGGAAATAGAATATATCCACTGGGGTGAGATCAGAGACTGAGTGCATGTGTGTGTGAGTGTGTGTTCAAGGGGTGGGGTGGGGGTGGGGGATGGGACTGCGGAGGGGTGGGGAGTGCATGTAGATCTGCTCCTTGTCGACAGGGAGGTCTGACAACTAGGATTATTGATGAGAGCCAGAGCCCTTTTAGAGCGAGCAGAACAGAGACTTGTGGGATTTGGAGTCCTTGCTGTGTGTTTACGTGTCCGGCAGCTTCGCCAGCCACCAAAACCTTATCAGCTCAGGCTGGAATTCAACCGGCAAACCGCTCAGATGTCAGCCTCAGCGATGATGTGGTCAAGTCGCCTTTAATAGTCAGGAGGAGACGGGTTTTCCTCAGCGTTCTCCTCTCTCTGCGGCCGTTTTTGTTTTTTTTGTTTTTTTTTCTAGCTGCATGCAGCTGCTTGTATTTATGTTATCATAGATTACAGCTGCATTGTTTGAAGTTGACTGACAGCCAGTGATATTTATGCTTATACACAAGTCTGTATTTGGATCCCTTTGTTTTTGACGTGGCACACACACACACACACACACACACACACACACACACACACACACACACACACATGCACAGAACCACAGTGAGATGCACATGTAATCACGGTGCACACAGCTATGCACACACACACACACACACACACACACACACACACTCCCTGTCAGTTCCTGTTGTTCTTGACATTCTGTCGATATCATTGTGTCCAAAAAGGCTCGGTTTTTGTTTGATGCGGCTCTCGACCGACGCCGGCCCCACTCTCTTTTAACACACACTTTGTTGGAAGACCTATGAAACCACGTGTGTTTGCTCTCTCACTTTGCTTCCGTTCTTCTTTGCTCTCTTCGCCGCCGTCCCACTGTGATAACAGGCAGCCCAGCCCCACGGACAGAAAGTGATGCCCCGTTACGTCGACACGCAAACAGTTAATGTATCCTAAAGTCTGTGTATTCATGACACATAAACGGATATTGCAATATAACAAAAGATATTCTGTCCCAAAATTCCTCCTAGATTTTATACTGTAAACAAGAACAGTTCACACAAATATGAAAATTATTATCTCGCATCTTCTTCGACGGAAGACTCCTGGATCGTCACAGTAGAACAGCTCTCCAGCATTTTCCTAAACAACCGAAGAAGATGGGGGACTTTTTTTTTTTAAAAAAAAACCAAAACATAAAATAAATAGCCAAAAACATACGACGTAATCCAAGTCTCCAGAAGGCCCGAGATCCCGAAATGATTTGAAAAGATTTTATCGACACCCTTTTCTAAGCTGCAATCTTCAGTTTATAATCTAAAAGCTTTAGAACGTGTTTAGAAATGTGTGTCAGTGTGTAGCTGGACAAGATCTGCGAAAAATGTTCTCGTTTTGCACGGAGAAATAAAAAATATAACACGGAATCTGTAGGAGCCGTTGGTTGCGGAGCAGATCTTCTGTTTTGTCTGTCGCTCCTGGGCAGCAGGTCAGCGTTTAGCTGAGTGGTGATCATGATTTCTGACTAATCTGGTGTGGACTGACGTTCATGTTTAAGCTCGTCCATCCAAAGAATTATGTCAGTTGCGTCTTTAAATCACTTCTGACCTTGAACCTCGATGGATTCTCTTCATGGATACTATGTTTGCCTCAAGTTAACATCTTTTTTTTTTCCGCTGCTTTACTTTGAAGTTCCCAAAAAAAAAAAAAAAAAAATTGGGAAAACTTTGGCCAACTTTCCATTTTTATGTGAAATGTTCTCAAAACTAAATCTCAACTTATTTAATTTGTCAGAATGATTATATATACATAAATACAGGACGTCCTCGTTCCTCGTGGTTAATGCATTCCAGGAACCACACGCGATTAACAAATTCCGCGATTGAGCGACGATCTATTTATCTTATTATTTAAGGTAATTTAAACATTTGTAAACCCTCCACGTACTGATATTAAACCACCTTCTATCTGTATTACCTTTCCCCACACTCTTATCAACTGTTTAAAGCACTTTTGTGTCTCACGTAAGTCTCACGGAACAGAGCGCACTTCCGGAATGTCGTCAGCCAATAGAATTGCGCGTACGGAATCACGTGACTGCCGACCCAAAAATCCGCAGTGAGGTGAAGTTGCGAGCGTTAATGCGCATTATTAAATTGAAATGTTGCGAAATAAATGTAAATGTAAATTTACAACGTTTATATTTTCCTAACACAAATCAGTGGGTTCCAACACTGATTGGGATATATCTGTGATAAATGCTACGCTTCTGTACATAAGATGTGAAAACCTCTTTCTGATTTCGGTTTGAATCCGTTGAACCGTTGCGTGTCCTTACAGGTGTACGGATACGCACGTGCTCGTTTAAACCGATTTGTCTCAATACACGTCTCATTTGTTTGAACGAAGAGACGCACACATTGATTTCTTCATCCATCATGGCTCAAGCAGCCCTGGCGTCTCACTCTACATCTCTCCCCATCTTGTCACCCCCCCCCCCCCCTCAGCCCCACACACACACACACACCCACCCCATCAGATAAACGCAGACATTTTAGAGACCCAGGCTCCGATGCTGCGATATTGTTTTTGACTCTCTCTGCTGTGTATCGATCAACAGTTTGCCTGTTTATCTGCACCTTTTGGACTCTTGCAGTTGAATACATGAATACACAACTCAAGGTGTGTGCATGTGTGTGTGTGTGTGTGTGTGTCTATGTGTGCGTTTGTGTGATTTAAACACACACAGGTTATCGTATTATTACCATCCATTCTTCTAGGTAGCAACAGATGAAATCAGCATCACCATGTAGATACAATTTATAGGACAAATAAAATTATGAAAACCTTTTCAAGTCTAATGGATCAAGGTTTTAGGATTTGCCTCAAATTGCTCAGACCACTTGACCAGCTGCTTTAATATCTGACCTTCCCAAATATCTACGTTTTATTCCCTGAAAAATAATTTGTAATAAAAAATCCTTTATATCATAAGATTACAGAAATAAAAAAATAATCCTTTATGTAGATTCTGACCAAAACTGACTGAGGTCTATTCTTGACCTATTCAACAAACAAATCCAAAAGACACTAATTTAAAACATGACAATACTGGTTGAGGTAAAAATCAGAAGCTCAGTAAAGATTAAAGACCCTTACTGAAGTGTTACTTTCATATTTCCAGCTTCTTCCAACTATTTAATTCTCTGGTTTTAAGGCCCAAATGATTCCGCATAAGAAAATCAAGTAATTACAAGCATCTCACCCTGTAGTATGTTGGTTTTTTTTCCTGTTGTATGTCGTTTGCTGATGCTTATGCTGTCTCGTTTTGTATTTCCTGACACAAACGGGGATCTTTACCTTTGTTTAGATGGAAGAACAGTCCTTTAATGGCTGTTCTGTGTGAAGTCTCTTTGTGCCATGAAGCAACCTGGCAAACAATGTAAAACACATTATAAATGCCAGTGAAAGCTGCCATTGCTCCTGGTTGTTTGTTTGTGGTAATTACGTTAATGTCTACAAATGAAGGTGGTAATGATTTATTGATGTTCTAATTTCTCAAGCAGTACATTTAACAACCAGAGGTTTGCTGTTATTGCGATATAGACCCACCGCTCCATCCTGAGAACCTTTGAAGAGCTCTCTTTTTATTGGGTGGAGAAGTACCGAATGCATTGAGTCTGAGCACCAATTGAGTCCTGGCTCCGCCGTCCGCCGTGGCCAGAAGGCAGCTCTGCAGGACGTTAGTCTGCTCGGCATTCTGGGATTGCTGCCCAGGGGTCCTGGATGACCTCAAGAGTTAAAAGCAAACAGTGGGAGAGATAGACGAAGGCACGGAGGAAGCATGGAAACCGACGGGGAAAGGAGGGATGGAGGTATGTGGATGAAAGCTGGGAAGAGGAAGACGATTGGGAGAGAAAGAGAGATGAAGCCTGATATTTATTTTAGAGAGAGGTAGAAAGATAGAGAAACTGGGGAGAGAGAGGAAGAGAAGAGAAAGACAAGAAGGAGAAGATTATCAAAAATAGAAGCTCTGTCTCAGAGAAATTCTAAAAATGCTGCTATGAAACACCAGTAAAATATTCACTAAGAACAGAATTCAGCGATAGAGCGACAAACTATTTATCTTATTATTTACAGGGATTCAAACGTTTATGACCCTCCCCGTACTGATATTAAACCACCTTCTATCTGTATTACTTTTTTCCCCACACTCTGATAGACTGTTTAAAACACAGTAGTGTAGAGTAGATGTGTAGGTAGAGCGACGGGCAGCTCCTTCGTGGCGCGCCCCAATGAGCATCTTACAATGGTGACGGTGCCTTGCTCAAGGGCACCTCGGTAGTGCTTGGGAGTTGAACTGGCATCTCTCTCCTGCTAGCGTACTGAGCTACCGCCGCTCATTGACAGACGGATACCTTTACAAAGTAGTTGGAACTACTAAAGTCAGATATGGAGCTGTCAAAACGGGTCCCCCCCCCCCCCATGTAGATCCACATGTTCTTGAGGATCCTCGAAATGAAAATGTATCACAAACACAACCTTAAATGTTCCTCACTTGACCTTCCGTCTTCGTTTGTCTGAAAAAGATGCAGGACGACGAAGGCCTCACAAGTTTGGGTCTATTTCAGGGATGTTTTTGCTCACAAAAATACGCCTGCTGAATTGCAGGATGTGGACGAAAAGAGATAATAGTATTCTTCATTCCTGATCTGTGGCCTAGTCATACTCCTTTACATGTGTCTCATCGGCATATCCATGAACGGGACAATAAAAACAGGGGTCAGTCAGGTATCTGGATTGCCTCCACAAAAGATCATTTCAACTGAAAAGTCATTTTCTTTGCTACAGACGACCGTTGTGAGATTGATGTTTCACATCTCAAGAGCATGAAGACAAAAGAAAAATAAGAATAATAGTTTTACACTACACTGTTAAAAAATTGTGCGAACCTATTCACTTTTGCTTTCACCCGACATTACAACGCTCTTCAACCAAAGTGAAAAGATCTTCAGGTAATGCAAGAACTTTGCGTTCACCGACATCTAACAGGTGTATGTGTGTGTGTGTGTGTGTGTGTGTATGAGAGAGAGAGAGAGACTTCATGGGCAACATGTCAGACCTGTCATTTCTCTCAATGGCTACCCCACCTGTTTTCCCACACTCGTCTTCTCCTTGGCCTGATAATGACGCTTAAGAAGGTAATGGTGTAAATGAAAGCTGCTCCCCTCCTCTGTCTGTCTGCATGTCTCTCTACCACTCTCTCCCTCTCTGGGGAACAAAGAGGCCTTATTATGCCTCCCTGTCAGCGTCGTTCGGTGTCTCACCACTGTACAATCACTGTTTTCAGCAGCACTATCAGCATGGGGTAAATGGAGAGAGAGAGTGGGCGAGACAGGTATAGAGAGAATGGGAGCGTCTGTCTCCAGTGGCAGTATTCAACACTAGTTATCTAGAAGTGCTTTTTTAGTTCGAAGCGCACTGCTCGTTTGTTGAAAATGTCTTTGTGTGGAGCTTTTTTTTTTTTTTTACTTAAAGCTTGAACAGGCAGTGTAATTTATTTGAGGCGCATGTTCACATGACACACATAGGAACACACGCACACACAGACACACTCTCCTTAAGTCGAGAGATATCTTCTTATTGGGTGAATCTTTCAATAAATCAATGTGACTTTAAACACATTTCCCAGGCGACACGGCTGACCTGATAAGAAGTGAACTAATCTCTTTTGAGGCTGCCGGGAGAGCTTTGAACCAAATCTACTGTGCATCTATCACCAAGGTTATTTGTCAATGGCTGCTAATCCCAGGTAAATTTCCCTGGTTTTATATCAGGGGTTCTCATGCCTGAAGTTTCTCGGCCTTGGGAAAATAAGAGAGCGGGCTTACAGAAAGTAGAGGAACAAAAGAAATGTTATGGATTTCAGCAGCAACACAATGAAACGGGGGGGAGTGGGGGTGCGAGGGGTGGGGTGGGGGGTGGGGGGGGCACAAAGGCACACAGAGAACGTGAATAATTATTTTATACACGTCAGCATCAGAAGTGGGCCGAAGTGCTTGTATCTGTAGGAGTTGTTGTGGCTGTTGTTGGCAGTGCGCATATATACGCGTGTGTGTGTGTGTGTGTGTGTAGGTGTGTGTGTGTGTGTGTGTGTGTGTGTGTGGTATTGGTCCCATCTGTAAAGCTATGACACTGATGTCTTCTCTTAAAATCATCTTAATGCAATTTGCTGTTTTTCCCTGTGGCACACCTTTTTTTTCTAAACACCTCTGTAATGGAGTTGACCTCAGGAGCCTGCTGCCCCCTACTGGTATGAGATCAGCAGATGCAGAGGAACCCGTTCACTCATCTCCCTGAGGAACACCTTGAGCAGACGACTAATTGGTGCAGTCGTACTGACGTAGTGTTGTTGACAGGGTTATTGGACAATTCGGTCCCGTCCAGATTGAACACGTCGGGATCATTGGTGGGCGAGATGAATGGGATACTGGAATATTTTTAAAAAATGCTTAGTATATAACTACTAGTGAACCTCCCAGGTGTCAATGGGGCAGAAAGATTCAACTTTGTTCTACAAGAAACCCCAATGATCCACATTTGATGATCGGTTTTGATGTGGATGGAGGACACAGAATACTGATCCATGTAAATAACTGTTTCCTGCTGTTTCTTTGCTTTCATGTGACTTGCACACAAGCCTTTGCCAGTGTGCCCCATTCTGATGATTGACGATTGTATTTTTTTGTTGGCTTAAACAGAGCCCTGTCTATTTCCTGTCAGGTCAAAAGCCTTAATTCAGATGGAAAACTGTCCAAGTTTGGATTTGTTCACATGCTACAATTTATTGACTCCTGATGTAACAGATGCACAAATATTTATTAATACATGAATACATAAAATGAAATAATGATGCATGGTAATATGAGTAAGTGAAAGACTTAATAGGTAGCGTTGTCATTGAGCCATTTGCTCAACTGCATTTAAAAAAAAAGATTTGGTCCTCAGATTTAAACACATGTGGTTAGGGTTAGGAAAAGATCAAATGAGACAAAGTGTGACTTTTTTGACCTCTGCGGCCTTTTTTCTTAAAATATACTCAACGTAACTCATTAAAATTTTAAATGTAAAGTAATTCCAATTCACACAACTTTCCAAAATATTGAGATTCACTCCTCTTGGATTATTATTGGGCCTTGTTCACATCAATGAATTACTTACAAACAACTTCATAAGATATCAAACAACACATAAAACCATTAAAGGCTTCAGTATAAACTTTATGCTCACTAAGTTTTTGGACATTTCAAATGTTTGCATCCACTCAAGGTCAGAGCAGAGATCTAGGAAGCTAAATTTTGATGACAGCATAATTAATGAGCACCAGTTAGCAGAGAGCATACAAACTGGAGATTGCGACCCAATCCCTCATCCACAGTGTGGGGGGGAAAAAAAAAAAAAAAAAAAAAAAAGGTTGGTTTTCATCTATAACACATAGCGCTGTCCTACCACACTGTTTGGTCATAAATAATCGATCGCACACGTTGTCAAAAGTGGGAAGTTTCTGTTTTGTTTTTGTTATTTTTCCATTTCTTGTTCTGTGGAATAAAACCTTTTTATTTCTCTTCTTTTTTTTATTTTTATCCTGGATTACTTTTTTTTTTTTTTTTTTTGGGGATTCCTTGAAGTCCCCCCCCCCCCACATATGCTCCAAAGATTATGGAAAATCTTTTGCCATATCTGTCATCTGTCACACTCTCTGATGAAAAGTTTTGATCTCCTGCTGCTCTGTTTATGGCCGTTGTCAAGCTGAAAGAGTCGTAGCCGTGAGTGCTTACACCAGCACGTAAATAGTTTGACGTGTGGCTCTGTAACAAAGTTATAGGAGTAAATAAGGAACCAAACAACCGTGCAGAATTGCAATTAAATTGTATGTCTGCGTTATGAAATGTTTGGAGCAGTGTGATTTCAGCTCGGTCTTTTACATTTCCGAGGCTTGATATCAAAAGTTGTGTGTTTCTTTGTTCCAGAAAGATTCATTGCCTCTAGGAGATCAAAGGGTGAGCACAGTATATTATGGATCATACTCAGCTACACACACACAACCACACAACCACACACACACACACACACACACACACATATGCTGGCACACCACACAGATACAGTGGAATATAATGTGATAGCTGCTCAATTCTTCCACTGTGAGGTCATGGCGTTAGGGTCCAAGTGAGGTGGAGGGTTAGCGAGAAAAGACTTTCACAGCTGAAGTCGTAAAACTTTAACATTAAAATGCGTACAGTCTTTCCACTCGGGTTTTATGTGTTTATGAAGGCAGCAGTTTCATGTTTGTAATGTCTTTCTAACCCAATGACAAGCTGTTGATTGTAAGGCAGTTTGATGGGTTATGTAACTTTTTTTTCTTCATTTTTTTAACTAGGACACATTATCTCTTCCCCCCCCCCCCCAGTACAAAATTTGGATCAATGTCCAAGATATCCTGCAGAAGAGATTTTATTCACTTGATGCTGGAATTTGTTAAGTAATGACTTTAAAATTAGAAACTGTGGTTTTCTGATTTATTTTCAACAGCTAAACTTGATATTCTTATATCACACATGAATAATTTTGTCTGACTTCAATACCTTGGATACAGAACAAGAGCGACCAAAAAATTCCTCATAAAAATTAATTGTCTTGCACATATTCTATTTAAATTTAAATTTATAAGGCTTTTTTTTTTTTTTTTTTTTGCCGTTGCATTAATCTGATATCAATGTTGAGTCTAAAGGATTTCATTATTTTTAATTAGATCTAATTGTTAGTGACTGATGATGATTTGGTTACAGAAGCTTTTTTCCAAATATTCAGTATTCAGGAACTCATATCAGGGAACTTTCTGGTTGGTTGTTCTGGTCAGATACGGATCAGTCCGGGCCGATGGAAGGCAGAGGAGAGGCCCGAGAGGAAATGACAGGGAGTGACAGACACAGACGGAGAGAAATGAAGAGAGAAGGCAAAGACGATGAAGAAGAGGATGTATGTGTGTGTTTGTGTGTGTGTGTGTGTTGAGGGGGTGTCTTGGAAAGGTTTAGTATATCATAATTATCCCGTTAAGTAACGGCGGAGCAGCTTCCCCGAGGGAATTTGTCTTAAATGAAAGATTTGCAAGGAGAACGGGTCAGAGAGAAAAACGGCTTCCAGTCGGCAGGAAATCCTGTTTACATTTACATAATCATATCAACACTCATTCCTTCTTTTTCTTCTTTGTCTCTTTCTTTTGGGGCCCACAAAAAAAAAAAAAAAAAAAAAGAAAAGAAAACACAGGAAAAAGAAAAACGAGGGAGGGTTAAAGACTGCTGTTTGTCAAGGTTTGTTGTTTTTTTGGTTTTTTTTTTTTTTTTTTTTTTGGTGCTTAGTCTTATTTCCTTAAAAGTGCATCTGGCGTTGGCTTGAATAGCTGACTTTGTAATCTGTTGCTGACACTGCCAACCCTTTTCTCAACAGCTCTGCCTTTGCACCTTGCAATGTCCTCTCTGAGTGGGCTTTATTAGACCTTATAAACCCTTTCTCCTCATTTTGCATTTTCAAAAACAGAAAGAGAGAGAGAGAGAGGGAAAGAGAGAGCGAGAGAAAGAGGGAGCGCTTCAGCGTGTACGGCGTGCCCGGCTGTGTGAGTCTTAATTGAGATCTGCTAAGAGCAGGCAGCAGATGTTTGTAGCAGCAACTGTTGAATCATCAGAGACCACTGAAAGCCTATGAAGCCAACTTAAAAAGAAGCCAGGTGCTCCACATTATTTATTTCTCACGTTCGCTGTCTTTCTTCTATCTTTACATTGTGGTAAACATAGAGGAATGATGTGAAGAGTATCTATGAGGAGTGTGTAGGAACGAGAAAAAAAAACAAGACTCATAAATATATCATTTTTAACAATGCTAAACTGTGGATTTTCAAAAATAATGAAGAAGAAGAATCTGACTCAGAGCTCAATAAAAGTTTGATTGCTGACAACATTTTATGGATATATTTGGCAAATGTTCCCACTGAAAATCTTTTAGGTTATGTAACTGCAGAGGACATTTTTCTGATTACCCTTTGATTTAATATATTTTTTTTAAGAATTAATTTAAAAGAATGTAATCGGCTTCTATTCAATGTCACACATTTGGTAAAATCTACATTGTTATTCTATTTTGTATATTGATATTTAGGATATACAGTATGTATAATATGAAAGTGTTATTTTTAGTTGTGACACATACTGTATGAAACACAATCATGTCAGTAACACTAAAGTGTGCTATTAATTGCCCCTAGGGGATCATTCCAGGATATAAAATTAAAATTAAATATCTTTTTAAGACAATTTTCAATTCAATCATCTGAAATCTAGTGTGGGCTGAATGTTCTTTAATGAGGTCAGGTAGTCTTTAACTTATGAACATTCAATTTACAAACATATGTAGATAAGTACAAATGCACATCGCCATATCTGACCGTTGTCCTGCATTACCACTTTCTGCCACAAGCCCCGCGGCGAAGGGTTGTGGCAGAAAGCATAGCTCCAACACTTGTACGGAAATTGTATGATTTTATTCTTATTTATTGTACATTAACATATTATGTGCTTTTAATTGTTTTCTAGTGAGTCAATTATTTGTGCCAGACAGATGTTGTCTTGTATGTCGCCGTCTTGTCTTCAGCTGCTTCTTTTGCATTGTAGGTAGCGAGCTAATAATATGATACACATTATTATTCTGATTCATGTACAGTAACACAATATTTTCTGCTTTTAATGATTTTTACTGATTTTACGATTCCCATATTTCTGACGGACAGATGTAAATGCGACTGAAATCAAGTAAACCTGATTTTATTTTATTACATGTTTTGTTTTTTTTAATGTCCTGTAATCGTTTCTGGTAAATCTTAGGGAATACTTCCATATTTAGTGTGGTCATGGCCATTAAATGACCTTAAATGGCAATTATAGATTAAAATTGTATAAATAACAACTTATGAACAACCTCTCTGAACTAGCTGTGTTCATATGTTGAGGACTACCTGTTTGGTTTCATAATTTGAAGTTAACATTTCTAGCATGTTAAATTCTCATTTTTTCCCTTTATGATTCAGTGTTGACTTTAGCAAGGCAACACAGTTACTGTTGTCCTATATACAGTACGTATATGCTTGTTGCCCTATATAATTTTGTCCTATTTGCTGCAGTGTTTCTGATTTTTTTCCTCTTCTCTCTGAGATCCAGTGTAAATGCATTTCATCCTCCATACCGTGGCATCAAAACCATTTCTTTCAGTCATTTTCTCATTCTCTCATGGTCAAATGTACGGTCGCCAGGCTCCTCCTTCCTTCCCGTTTCCCATCTGGCCTTGTGCCACACCATATTAGTAACCAGATATGTCAGCGCCGCTGTGCCGGTGCCGATAACACTTCATGCTTTTGGAAAGGACGCGGTTTGAAGATTAGCGCCTAAAACTAATACAAGTGAGTGACAGGAAGACCATCTGCTCTGATGTGCTTCATGCTTCCTGGGTGCTGCTCCTGAAACGGGAGCAACGGTCAAGAAGTAAAAAGAAAAAAAACTGTGTGTGTGTTTGTGTGTGTGTGTGTGTGTGTGTGTGTGTGTGTGTGTGTGTGTGTGTGTGTGTGTGTGTGTGTGTGTGTGTGTGTGTGTGTTTTGATTGGTTAGTGCCAATGATCTCATGATGGAAATTGAATTTCCACTTTGAAGGTCACGTCAGGTTGCCACATAATTAATCAGCACAGAGTGTATTATTCTACTGTTATACATATTTATAGCCGGGTGAAAACCTGTTTGAAATATCTTTTTTCCACTGTAAAAGGTTTATTGTTGGAGAAAACATTATGTATTTCCCAGTTCTAAACTCAGTCATACTGCAAGCAACTCAAATGAAAAACATCAGTCTTCTTCATCATCTTCTTTTTTATTGCATTAGAAGTAGGATAAAAGAGATTTGTGAATGAGCTGAAGATAGCTGTTACAGGAGTTTTGCTCAACAGTTCAGCAGTACAATAAAATCCCCTGATGGAGTTTAGACACTGGTGATGGTGGTGGTGGCTAGTGACTCTGCTGGGACTCATGAGTAGGTAAACTTTCAAAGACGGGTCAGTGGTAACAGCAACATGAGTAAACTACAGCAGTGATCCCTAACCTTTCTTCTCCACATCTGTCTCCACACTTTTCAAAATGCTTGCCTAGGTCACATGACTACCTTCTTAAAGGGGCAGTTCAGGCTAATAACAGAATACAGTACCGCTAAAGTGAAACTAACATTACAAAAAAAAAACAAAAAACAAAAACCAAACTTATGAGGATTCTGCTAATAAACTTGCATGAACATTGGATTCACATTTATTATTATATTTAGAAAAAAATAGTTTTTTGCTCATTATATCATCTTATTTTGTTGGATTTATCCACCACACCTTCAAGGCCGGTCCTTGAAAATATTTTCTGACATTAAAACATGAAAGGTCGGGGACAGATGAACTATTGGATCAGAAAATGACTTTTAAAAAAAAAAACAAAAAAAAAACACAGCACCAAAATGAAAATGATTAAATGAATGAGCAATTAAGGAGATTTTACAGAAAAGTTAAGAGAAGTTAGATGGGCTGAATGTCGGGCGATTGAAATGCAGTTAAACACAATGAGAAAGCGACACCCATATAAAAACTTTCCATAGCTCGGAAAATAATCGACAGAGTTCCGAAAAACAGACAGAAAAAGAAAAGAAAAAAACCTGAGGTCTCAATTTTTAGTGATGAGGTGATCTCATCTGTTCCTGTCCCCAAAAACAAAAAGCTTTCCCTGCAGAAAAGGGGTTGATGATTCGGAAACCTGAGAGCTTAAACCCTTGACTTCTTTGTGAGAACACAAAGGTGACACAGAGTTACAGAAAGACTCACAAAACTGGAAATGCACAAAGCCACGTAGTTAGGAGATAGAACCAAATGAAAGATGAAGGATAAGTGTTTATAAGACAGAAACGGGTCTTGTGGGTTATCAGGCAGCTTCATGATTTCTGTCTGGTTTTTTTTTGTTTTTTTTTGCTCTCTTTCTCTTTTACATTAGAGTACAGGCTTTTTTGGCAGCACAGTGTGTCACAGGCATTTAAGATGTGGCCTTTTTTCCCCCTGCACATTCCAACGCCATTATGTTACATTGTTGCTGAATAAAAGACTGTATTATGTTCCAGCGCCCCCCCCTCCCAGTAAAAGGGCAGAAGTGGACCCAGTTTTTATCTGTTGAACGAATCAATCAGGATTATGTCAGCTGAAAAGAATCACAGACAGCAGTCGCCAGGCGCTGTGTCTCTGTGTCTGAGTGTGTCGGTGTGTGTGTGTACACCCCCACTCTGTGTGGAAAGGATGGGGAATTTGCTGTGGAGGAAAAAGCACTTGTTGGTTACGAACATGGTGACCGAGATGTCATTTGGGGTCTGGGGAGTGAGAGGATTTTTTTTCTTCTATTTATGTATTTAACCCTACTCCCCCCCCCACCCCCACCCCCACCCCACACCACCACCCCCCACCCCTCAACCCAGCCCTTTCTCCTCCTCTGTGGGAGGATTGGAAGGGCACTAATTATCATTTCAGCAGAAATGATTAGGAGATCAAACAGGGATCGAATGCCATTTCCTTCCATTAATGCAGGGGGTTTAGAGTGCCTGTCATGGCTTGGCTTGTCCTAGGGCTTGTGGAGGGAAAAAGTAAAAAGGGGGTGGGGGGGGGGTGGGGGGGAGGAGGATGGAGAGGCTTAAGAGGAAGGGAACGAGGGAGGAACAGGACAGCGCGACAGAAAAGAAGAAAACTGGTAAAGCCAGTGGTATTTTTCAACACAACCATCATTTTAACATTACAACATGTGATATTTAAAATCCTGTAAAGAAACTTAAGTCATACATTTTGAAAATAAAGTATCTCTAGAATCTTCTATGGAGACAAAAACAATGGAGGCCACCTGTAGTATGAATACGGCTCCAATGATACTTCACTCTACAATGAGTTTTCATAGTGATGTTGATTCTTTACAAATTCAACTTTATTAGAAGTTATTTCTTAACCCCTGCAAATACTATTAAACTGCTTAACTTAATACAGATTATACTGTATGCATATTCTTATAATTTTTTTTCATAAAACTTTCATTACTTAAGGTTTACTTAAGGTTTGTTTTTAGTTTGCGGGACTTTGAATTCTTTCCTATTTGTGGAACCAACATTAGTCGTTTAAATCCAGACGGATGTTGTAAATCATGACTTCCTCCTTTCTAATCTCTCATTACATCATGTTTTTTTTTTTGTTTTGTTTTTTTCATTTCCTCACGCCAGATTAGCCCCTCACAGACCACATAAGACATTATGCATTATGGGAATTATTACCTTTAACTAGCAAAGTGACCTTTATGAGTAAAATTAGCGGAGTGTCCCTTTAAACAAAGGTCAATGGACTGTCAGTACAAGCACAAATCTTCTCGTCACATGTCTCGTTCATCTTTAATGAACATCCTGTGTGATTCCCATGATCACAGCTTCCTGCGTCGAACCAACTTTGAAAGTTTTAGGCTAAATTCAAAACCACGGTAGCGGAAATGAGCGATGTTGAAAAAGCCACAGAAACAAAAGTTCGATGTTTCTATTAAGAGATCAAACAGACGGGAGGTGGATTTTCTGGAAGATTACAGAAGAAAGCAAAGGGGAAGAAAAAAAAAAATGGAGGATGTGGATGAGCTTGTGATTGTTTCAGCATGTCAGATGAGAGAAATGTCAGACAGAATGTGAGAGATGACCTCTGTGCTCATCGCCCATTAATGACCCTGCAGCTCCCAGCTTCATTTTCTCTCTCATCAAAAACATTAAAAAAAAACATTTCCTCCTGTCTCCAATAGTCATTTCCCCCCGCATTGTATTTATGTATTGAAAAAAAAGGTAATAGATCAAGCACATTCCATTATTCTCTTATAAGATCATTAGCAAATATAATTAGATATGAAAGAAAGTAATTTGGAGAGGAGAGGGGAGAAAAGCGCTATCAGGCAGAGAAGACAGATTGTAGCATCAGAGTGTTTGGGCTTAAATTGCTCAGCGGAGGTATTATCAAGCCAGCAATCTTTTAGCCTCAGAAATAGTTTGAGAGTCAGGGAGCGAAAGATAGAAGGAGGCCACTAAACATTCACTTCATTGTGTTTCCCCCCCACCCCACCCCAACTGCAATCTGCAGTCTTTTTTACATTTTGCCTGCTCGTCTTCCTCCTCTTAATCTCCCCATCCTGTCGAAGGCATCAACTCCTATTAGACCTGAGAGTTGCTGCAAAACAAAAACCGAGTGTATAAAGGAAAAACAAGCTGACATGGAGTCATCACACACACGCACACACACACACACACACACACACACACACAGAAAAAAAAAAAAAAAAAAAAACCCACATTATCCCAGACAACAGAAAACAAGTCTCCTTTTTTTTACCCACTTCTTGAGCACCTTCATTGTGGCGTTTGAATTATTTTTTGCGACAGAAAAAAAAAAAAAATTGCATTCCACCTTGAAGTTGCTGCATGAGGAAGCTTTTCTCTCGTCTTTCTCTCGCACACGCACACACACACACACACACACACACACACACACACCCATGACTCTCCACCTGCACAGGAGGAATTTTTGTCACTCTTTGTTGCACCTTAACACCACACTATGTTTGTCTAATGGGGATCTGAGTGGAAAGCAGAACGAGAGCACAACAATCCTGCTGCGTTTCACCACAAATTTGCTTTTTTTTTTTTTTTTTTTTTCTCCCCCCTCATCACCCCTTCTTCTTTAGTTGTGCTTTGAGGGATTGGGGGAGGGGGGGGGTAGTGTGGGAAGGGTGTAGCGGAGGGGTGGTAGGGGTGGATGTGGATTTTTCTAGTCTTTTGTGTGAATCACAGGGAATGGTAACTATAAACATCCTGTATTCATTAAAACCATCTAAAAATACAATTTTGGTGGTGGTGGGGGGGGGGGAGTGCGCGCTCACTTCCTTTGCCGCTCCTCCTCGGTGTATACAGCGGGCCGTGTTATGCCTGGTGCCGTTCATATTTACATATTTATAAATACTGGGCTGTACAATGAGACGCGGCGGTGCCAAGAACAACACGCTGCCGGTGGAGGGGCTCAGATGCCTGGAGAGGGGGTGGGGGGGTAACAAAAGAGTCACAGCCACACGGCGACACCGAGCTTCACTTGACATCCCCAGCTAGTCCGTCTGGATGGAGATGATGAGAAGTAATCGCATTACTTTATCGTCTCTTACGACCTCGATTCCGTGAAAGTTATGCAAAACTTCACCTAACCTCTGTTTTGACCTGAGCTGTTAAAGTTTTGCTGAACCATTTCTAAAAAATGCACAGCGCCCCCTACTGTAGCGGCAGACATTCTACAAGTATTTCCACTCAATTTAATCACCAAGTTAAAACTTCCATTTTCAAAATGTTGCCGTTCTAATGGGGTCTTAGTAAAATGAATGAACTGTAACAGTCAACAATGGCTGGTGTTGTCACACAACATCCTCAGTGTGTGTGTGTGTGTGTGTATGATAAAGTCCCAGAATGTGACCAGTCAGGAAGGGTGTGTGTTGGTTCACCTGCAAAATGATTCAGTCCACACATAACTCTCCCGGGTTTTATTGTCTGGCTCACAACTCACTTCAAATGTGTTGTTAGCATGAAATTCAGGATATTTTTTATTTTATTTTTTTTAATTTAGAAGCATACTTTTACAAAAGGACAAGAAGAACAGTAAAGTGTACGGAAATAGTTAATATATAAAAAAAAAAAACCCACTTAAAAACCACTTAAAAATACACTTAAAAACCAAAAATACACTTAAAAACCACTTAAAAATACATTTAAAAACCACTGTCGGCCAATCAGTTGCACACACAAACACACACACACACACACACACACACACACACGCCACGTGCATAGAGTGCAGCGTTAAGCCATTGTTCCGTCCTCCTTACCATTTATTCATTCTGTTAAGCATGACACATGTATTAACAGTGGATGGATCCTGGAGCTGTGTGTCCTCACACCATATGGTTTCCTTTCCCGGGCCGTTTCCTCGCCAATAACCACCACTGTCTCCATCTGCTGTTTGAGGACACACCACTAGAGGGCGGGCTTGTCCTTTCAGTCTGTAATGTCAGAGATATGAGCGCGTATATCAGGGCTTTGCCTCGTTCCTTAGCTGAAATATGACAGAATAATAGTTGGCCATTTGTACTCATAGAGCGAGATTAATTTTGATCTGTATCATTCTGCCATCACTGCATGCCCCCCAGAGGAAAAAAGTTCAATCTTTGCAGGATTCATGCAGCTTTCAATGTGATAAGAAATAGCAGACAGGTTTTATTTCTTTTTTTTTTTTTTTTTTTCTGAGGTGCATCTGCCGCCTGCCCGAATGGGAAATTAAAATCTGCGAGGGGAAGTTATGCTAAATCTATAAAGTTGGCCAGGAAATTTCTCCCCCTTCACTAGCAGCAGTTGTTTGGGGAGAAGGAGCAGGCGCGCTTAAATAATAACATTCCAGGTGGCTTAGTTAATGAACAGTGAAAATCAAATATGGAGTCTAATCTGGAGCTCGTTACAGGAAGTTTCTTTTACAGGGATGTCAAAGGCAGGAAGTGCCCTCAGGGAGAGTCGAGGAGACACTTTTTGAAGCTTCAGAACAAGGAGGCTTTTGTTTTATTTTGGTTATGGTAGCTTTTGTAGCCTACTTGAAATAGAAATCATCACGGTTAATCTTTAGAGATGTGAGCGAGTGAGTAATGGTGGCTTCACTTTCTTTAATTCACTTAAAGTGTTTAGGCAAATGAACATCTCTTTTAATTATGACTTTAAAAACAAGAATGAATGTGATTCTCCCCACACTCAGGAAATTACTGTTTTGGAATTTATGAAGAAAAATGTTCAATGACTTATTCAGTCACTACACTGCTGTATTTGTTGTCTTAGACTGCCATCTAGTGGGGGAAATGTAGATGACGTCCTTGTCAGGAAAAATAGCGATTTAACTGTATATACAGGTATATTATATATATATATTATACAATAATAATAATTATAAATATTATTATTATAAGACATGTTACGACCAGTTAGATGACAATCAAAGAGACAAATGTGCATCGCTGAACATGTATTAATATTACATCATATTAATGGGATAACTGTGCTTTAGGAATTAGAATTGATTTGGTATTTTCCAGTTTTTCAATCAGTGAGTCAATCTTTATCAGAATTAAAATGTGTAATTATGAACCACGATGAACATGAACATTAAAAACGGATACCCTCCTGAGAACTACAGTCCTGTCCTGGTTGGATGAAGTGATGGAGGAGCGTTTGAAACGTTTCCGCAGACAGCTAGAGAATTATAAGCGAGTGCTGAATCGAAGAGATGTTTTATCATGTTATTAGCTCTTTATTTTCCCTCTGTTACGTCGGCACTTCCTCTCATTTTGGTATCCATTTCCATCCTCGCAAAAGCACAGCTCAAATAAAGCCATGTTTTAATTTGGTTTTGTCAGATTCATAACACCACTTTAAAAGAACACGACATGCAAATGTGTTCCGCGGTGTTTTATTGCAAAATAATTTTCTAAGAAGTTGCTGAGGGAATGAAAGTGTAGAAAAAAAAGGAGGGGGCCGGGGACAGGTTGTATTATTTAGTGGCCGCTGCTGTGGGACCTAATTACAGTTATGCATTTGTTACTGTCTCTTAAAACTTTTTTTTATTACAATTGCTCACTTCACTTCTCACCCACTGTCACACTTCCTGTCACACTTATTGAGCCAACGGACTTGCTTGTAAAATGAATGAAACTACTCCAGTTGTCATAACTGTAAATGTGTTACCGCCGCTTCTTGTGTCGTTTTTAGAGACGATTATTAACGCAACGAAAGCTTCTGTGTACAGAAGATGCAAAAAAATAAAATTAGGACGACATAAAAGGTTTGTTTGTGGAGTCGGTGTAGCAATCTAGTGAAAGCTCTGCTGACCTTGCATGCGAAGCTTCTCACCTGGATCACAGCAATTCATCTTATTGTGTGGATGGAAGAAACAGGAACGCCATAAAGTGTCCTGTAAACCAAAACCGTGGTGCCACAATCAGAAGGATGTACTCTTAATTAAATGGACTGAATTCAATTATATGAACACAGAGGTAATATGTGGTATTTGGATGTATTTCATTTCAAAGTGTCTCTGTTATTTGTTTTTTCCATTTTTTCTAACGGAATATCATCAGAATATTAGGATTTACAAGTAAAGAGACATAAAACCTCTTTGTTCATAATGGGTACAGAATCCTCGTCTCCTAGGAAATATGTTCATAAATATAATACGTTTATAAAGGAAATGTGATCTTTGGCTGCGCTGAATCTGACTGGTTATATTTATTTCACCGGATTTAACATAAGTAAAACACAAAACAACAAGGAGGTGGTGGGAGAGGAAAACATCCTGGATTTAGCTTTAAGTAGGAAATTTTTAAAAAAAAAAAAAGGTCAAGGAAAAATAAGGTTAACACTGATGTTAGTCCCTGTCATCCTGAGTCTCCACAGTTTTCACAGGGATTACCAACAGGAAATCTGCTCACCATAGAACCTGCAGATTATCTGAACACATATAGAATATTTAAATTAATAATCATTTGCTATAGAACCACATGCAATATTTTATTCACCTTTGTTGTATTTGGATGAAGACACTCAGAAGTTGGACCAACTAAACTAGCTAGAGACGAGGTAAGTTAAGAACAAACTCAAACAACCATTTTAAAAGTTTTAACTTGTTTTGAAGACTCAGATATCTCTTCCATCTGGCCAACTGTATGTGTATGTGTGTGTGTGTGTGTGTGTGTGTGTGTGTGTGTGTGTGTGTGTGTGTGTGTGGCTCTGCAGTGCTAACCTGCCTCTTGTTCTCTTATTGGCCGTAGTGCATCTCTGGGTAGGAGAGGAGGACCAGCCCATGAACCATGACCCCGCGCTGACCCACGACCCCAACCACCTTAACAACGACCTTAACCATCCTAACAACCATAACCTAGGCAACCCAGAGGGGCTGGACGCCCACGCTGTAAACAAAGACTAACGGCCCACGTCGGAGCGAGGCAGGATGATGAGGATGAGAATGAAGGCGGGTGTTGAGGAGGAGGAGGAGGAGGATGAAGGATAATGAAGGAAAACACTAAAACAAAGAATTTATTTAAGATGAAAAAAACACATACTACCGTCACAGTCCAGAAGCATGAACTATATATGAAGGAGCGTGTGGACCCTTTCCCTGTGTGTGTGTGTGTGGGGGGGGGGGGGGGGGGGGTTTGCAGATGGACCTAATGACTTTTTGTGAGCATCTTTCGATGCCAAGTGATGATGGCGATGTTCCTGTTGTGTCTCCTGTGGTCCGCCCCCGTCTTCTGTCTCCTCTCTGATATAATGTTTTTAAATTTCTTTTGATGAAACTACCTGTCTAAAATAGCACTTCCTGTAACCCGGCATCGCATCTCCGATAACATTCCTCGAAAGGTGTGTCTTTGCTTTTCCTTTTTTTTTTTTTTTTTTTTTAAATTTAGTATGAACTCTTTTCTTTCCTTTCAAATGAAGAGGACGGTTATTCCACGTTCCACGGACCACCTTTATCTCGTACCTGGAATGTATTCTACTGTAGAATAGAAACCCCGACTGTTGCCAGAGACCAAGCACACTACCTGTCAAAACCTGCTCTCCTGTCGGCGGTCCTAGCGTCGGTGTCTACGCCACATGATTGTGTGTCGTACTGATTATGGAAAATACGGGACAGAGCATGGAGTGACAACAGTCTCCAGAAATAATACGATATCGCTGGTAGTTAACACAAATAGTTTACTTATGAAGATGGTGGTGCTAAAGATGATTGTGAAGAGGATAGAATATTGAAACTGCCCTAAATGTACTTATAATACGACCCCCCCCAAATCCCCCCAGGCCAGCACAGGCCTCCATCCTGCTATATGGCTTATCTGTCTTCTTTTCTTGTACTGTATTATTCCACATGGCGCCCGTAGACGCTTGATGTACATAGAGAGATATACAGTAGGTAAAAAAAAAAAAAAAGTGAAAAGTTTTAAAAGTGTTTGTGACGAGGAAAAAGCAAAGAAGCGACAGAAGTTTACGCGGATACTTTCTCTAAAGGTCGCCGTTCTTCTTCTTCTTCTATAGTTTGACAGAGAAGAATTAAAAAAAAAAAGAAGATCTCTAAACAGGGGGGGGGGGGAACAGTTTCTTTCTTTATCGCCCTTTATATCCCCATTCACTCCATTTCTCACGTCGACCTCAAGGACTCCAGTGTTGCAGATGTTTCTGAAATACTGCCACTGATCATTGTTGCACAGTGTTACTGACTACTGAACATGGTTTGATGTATTTTACTTTGAGATGAGCGAGAAAAAAAAAAAAAAAAAAAGGAACAAAAAACTGGAAAAAAGACGACATATTGTGTATAGCCTTAGATACAAGTCCTCTGTTATTTGCTTCTACAAAAGCTATGTAGCTGTGCTAGACCGTAGGATGTAGGGTTGATTTTTTTTTTTTTTTTCAGTTTTCAATGTACTGTACATTAATGCCTTCTCCATTTACCGATCAAAAAAAAAAAAAAAGAGGAAAAAGATGACAATCGTCTCCTGTGCTGAAAACATATTTGCCCCCATATATACAGAATCCGTAATGCATAGAGGGACTTAATCCTTTCTTTCTTTCTTTTGGTTCTCAGAAGTATTTTGCACTGTGATAGTATTACAAAATCCCACCTATACAGTACAAAACTAGCTTAACTAACTAAACTGAAGGTGTGTGTCTGTGTGTCCCTTGGCATTGTGAAATGTTTCAGCGTCTTTTTTTTTTTTTTTTTTTTTTTTTTTTGTGAACCCAGAGAAAAATTCTAATGCGATATGTACAGTTCCAATATGATAATTCTTTATTTGAGTTGGATCGACACTCTATACTGTATGTGGCTTTGACATATTGTTCCCCACGTTTCTTTTCTTTCTTTATTTTTTTTTTTTAAATGCTAACACTGTTTTGCCCTGCAGCTTAGGCCTGTTGCTGCTTCAGACCAAGTGATTTCCCTCCTCAGATTCCAGCTGGAGGAGCTCTTGCTGTTAGTACAAATCTCTACTTTTTTTTTTTTTTTTTGTCCATTTTAATTTGATTCATGTAAATAACAATTAGCCATTATTTCAATTTCTGTATGCCAGGAAAAAGAGGGGATCAAATCTAAAATAATGAGAGTGAGATATTTGAAAAGTGAAAAAAATAATAAAATAAAAATAAAAAACAGCTGTTGGGAGATTTTAATAGGGAGTTTGATGGGAGGAATTCTGGAAATGGGGTCTGAGTAAACCAATCAGACGTATCCTGTGGAGGCACTGACCAATGGCTTCGACCCCTTGACCCTATCTCTGTTTTCCAGGGGTGTAAAGATGAGAGATTAATTGCGAGAGTCTCGCTTGGGCGCTCTCCCTCTATGAACCAGCTATAATGAGCATTCCACTCTGCATATTATGTACAAAACCTGTCTTGTGAGCTGAACACTCTTTATGTTTCACTGTACCCTCATGGCAGATGCTTCGTTTTGTAACTACTGAACTGTACTTATAGTAAAAATAAAATGTATTCAAACGAAAAAAAAAAAAAAAAAAAAAAAAGGACTTGTCACAGAGAGAATCGGTGTGTTTCTTTGGGTTTTTTTAAATTTCTTTCCTCTCTGACAGAGCGATCAGGAAGGCGAGCCGGCGCGTCGGAGTGTCAGTGTGTGTTCAGAGTAGTCCGTCAGCTCACCATGAGTTATTATCTCTGTCCATGTGACGGCAAAAGCTTCACAGACTGTGATCAGGATGTCAAAAATACACAACTACTAAACCACAATTACTGTCTTTCCCTTCAGAAGAGTGGATTCATGACAAGTGTGTGTGTGTGTGTGTGGCTCCTGACATACATGTAGTCTATCTACAACATACTGAACAAGTAATCTGCACGTCTGCAGAAGAGTATCCGTTGCCTTCAGTGTAAAGTGGTGGGAAAAAATTTGATTCAGTAAAATATAATGTAACACAGCAGCAACAGGTGGAGCAGGTGTTTCCGTTACTATGGTAACGTAAAGAAGTGGTATGTGCAGTGATGCTGCAAGGTGTTCCAAATGGAATGTTAATCCGCGTTCTCTAAACGAGATGTAAGAAAACAGTGACCTCTGTGGGAGAGGATGTAGCTCAAGTCTCTTGTCTCGTCCCCATCCTTAATCCCCGATCCCCAATCCCCGAGTTAGGTTTAGGGTTAAGGTTAGGATTAGAGATAGGGTTAGGATTAGGGTTTTGAGGACAGATAGTTGATGTGAAGAAATGGAATGAAAACCACTGATTTAAATATGTCTGTGACAGGAACTCTACGTTTGTGGGTTTGGATAAAAATAAATCAATCAAGTTTTATTTATAAAGCATTTATTCACGGCAACAGATGTTTCAAAGTGCTTTAACAGACAGAGAAACCCAACTGAACCCTCCAGAACAAGCATAAGCAACAGCAGTGGGGGAAAAAAAAAAAATCCCTCATTGAGGAAGAAACTCCGGGCAGGACCCAGACTCTTTTGGGCGGCCATCTGCCTTGACCTGTTGGGTGGAAAAGAAATAAGAGGAAGATAATGACAAGGTAAGAGAAAGAGACAGAGAGAGTGGCAGATAGGCCAGATAGAGTCAGTGTCGTCATGGTTATAGTTAGACGATTTGATGCAGGCGATGGATTGGGGACGAGAAAGTCAAGCTGCGTTCACCGACTCCTGGGTTGTTGTCTCCTATACATGTTCACCATCACGTAGGTGGTAAATTCAAGGCACAATTACAGCTGCATGGATGACTGTATGGAAGAAAGTCAGCAGGACCCCAGCGGGTGGATAGATGGGGGGGTGATACTGGTGAGATTAGATCTACAGTGGATGGGCGGATGAGGGGTGAACCTGAGAAAACCTGTGAGGACAGAGACTCCAGGGAAGAAGTTGAGTTAGTAGGGTGTGAATGGAAACTATAGGAGAGAAAAGTAGGAGAGGAGGTGGAGTAACAGAGAGGGTCAGAGAGAAAAAGGATTTTACAAGAGTCACTGCGGAACACTTGACAGCAGTTAGTGCTGGCGTGATGTACATCCGTGTGCGTGTGGATTGATGGGTTTCAGATGACGCTCTGCAGCGGTTGCAGTTCTGCCAGTGTTTGGTTGGTCGCTGGGCAGATGGTGACCTGCAGATGAACTTGTCTTTCTGCTCATTTGTTCAGCTGCCTCTAATTTTCCCTCCTCCTTTATATTAGTCGGATGGGGCTTTGCAGTGCAACACCATAATATGGCCACTAGAGGGGGCAGCAGACCAGCTTTTGGTGCAGGGAACCCGAAGGTGAAGGTCGCTGGGGGAAGCTGTGAATGTGATTGAACGTAAATCGTAAATTTAAAAAAAAAAAAAAAAAAAAAATCGACTACATCACAAATATTTATTGTGTAGAACAAGATGTTAAAGCTTCATTTAAACTTTTATTCGCATTAGGAAATTTGAATATTATAACACAACTTAGAAAATGCATTTATCCCCAATATTCCTTATTCCATTTCTTTCTGCTTTGTCACATATTTTTTGGTCTTGAAATGTAACCAGATGAAAGTACTCGATTATTCCATTTCCTGTATTTTAACTCTTTTACGCTACACTCTAATTTAACAAGATTTCTGGGAGAAAAAAAAAACACACACAATTCTGTATGTCAAAATATGTTGTATTGATATTGTCATGTATGCTGCATAAGAAGTGTTGACACAATGACAAAAAACCCCCCCAAAAATCATATTTTGAACAAAATATCTTTCATGTTTTCAATTTCATCATCAATAGATTTAGTCTGTAGGTTAAACAACATCTAGCCGATGTTTGTGAGTGTGTGGTCACTATTTTTGACAGTCTTGCATTATAAAAGCGATATGTGAGAATGTAGTTAATGTGTTAATTCAGAACAGAACCTATAACCGACACGTCTGTAGCAGCCTGTCCCTTCTGATCCGCTGCCTTCTTCCGTTTCCTACATCTGCGTTCAAGCTGAAGTGGGAACGTCTGCCTGTGTCGGCGTGCGCCCATCACCGCGTGGCGTGTTTGTGACTGTGTGTTTTACGCAGGGCCAGAAACTACGGCCTCCCTATTTCTCTCTCCTCAGCTCTTATGAATCGATGATCATGTGGTGTAAGGGAGATAGATGGCCCCCAGCACCATCTTGTCTCCTCTAATTGTAAAATATTAGTTACATTAGACTCTGGCCCATGATTAATGGAACTTATTTGGAGGGTGCGCTCTCTCTCACACACACACACACACACACACATACTTTCTTCTCCCTTTCGTCCTTCCTCCCTCTTGGTTACCAGGAGGCTCCAAAGTCTCCTCCTAAAAGAATTGAGTGATTCAAGTTAAAGCGGACAAATAAGCGAGGGAGAGCAAATTGGAAAATACAGGACGGAAAGAAGAGGAGGGAGGATAGGGAGATGAATTAAGGAAGGGAGATAAGAAAGAGGGGAGAGCTTATGAAAGGGGTAAATAACAGGTCTACTGGGAGAGGTTTTAAAAAGTTGTGCTCTTGGTTGGACGCGATGGGATGTGAACTGCTTACTGGACAATTCAGAGTTAGATTATTTTCTGTGCAGGATCAGAGTCCAAAACATGCAAAACATGATCAAGAGTTTATCGTGTTTACGAGCTGATCCCTGTGAAAAAGGGATATTTTTGTCCGGTGCTAAATGTCACCACTTCAGGAAGGAGGAGCTAAGTTCAGAACAGGGTTTCTGTAAGGGGAACGAAAGCGCCTGCATGAGCTGTTATCTCCTCTCCTCCTGTTTGTGGTAAAAAGTGGATGCATGTCCTTGAGGAGCACCTGGTCGGGTCAACATGACTCACACACACACACACACACACACACGCGCACACACACACACACAGTGTTGATAACCCTTCCTCAGCTGCAGCTCGTCTCACTTCCACCTGCTACCGGAATACAATGTCATCATTGTTCAGACATTTGAAATGTAAAGAGACCTGCTTTTCCACCACACAGCTGCAATTGTTCTTATGTGCTTTTATTTATTTATTTATTATTATTTTTTGCTTGTGGCTGCCACAAATTTGCAGTTTCAAAATTTTTATTGATCCGATTGTTTTAATGGAAAAAGAGGAGAGCACATAAATGGGGCAGGTGTTCTAATTTCATCTCAATTATTTTGATTTTTCTTGCTTTGAATCTGATTCACAAACACTTCCGAAACCAAGTGATTCTATTTTTTTTTTTTTTTTTTTTTTTTTAAGGGTTTGCTCTTGTTCCTCTAAACAAAAAAAATTAATCAGCATATCATTTTCATGTGCGTCGTATGCAAAACAAACCTAAGCTTTATTCACACAGCAATAGGATATGTAATAAGGGATAAAAAAAATAAAAAAAAAGTTTAATAAATTTATAAAGTGCATTTGGAGAGGTGAACAGAAAAGCGTTGACTCCCATGCCGGCTGTTTCTCAAATTACTGTAAAATGTTCCAGTGTGTGTTGGAGATCATTGTCAGAGGAAAGCAACAAAAACACATCATCTGCATAGAGAAGAAACGCAAAAACGGAGTTGCTATCGACATCAGCTGTGGCCCATCAAACCCCCCTTTGCAATATTTTAGTCAACTCTAGAAAATGCGTTTTTAAAAACACTTCTGTCATATTTTACTCTGGTATGCCTGAATGTTCAGTGTTAATTGGAGCGATGATGGATCCGCTGGGATGAACTTTTGTTCCTTTTTATTTACTGTTGGCTTCACTCAGTGGAAACTCAACCGTTTTTGAGCTGAAAGAGAAGAGAGTACAGCATTTAGTTTCATTACCCAGTTCTCCCCAACCGCTCAGACCTTCCTGTCTCTGTGTTGCTTTAACCTCCAGACATCCCGGGACCCTAAAAGGGGCATTAGATTAAATCATCAGGGTGCAATAACCCAAACCCACCCTCCTTTGAGAGTCCCTGAAGCAAAAACTTGTGAGTGTCTCTTGTCTGTTTTTTTTTTTTTTTGGGGACCGTTTTTTAACTTCAAGACGTTGGCGCTGGGTGTTGAGGGTCAAAGGAAGTTCACGGTGATGAATGCTGCCGAGCGTCCGAAGCTCTTTGTGACAGAATGTGAGTGAGAAGCAGGTGGCCGACAAATCAATCAACCCCCACTCCCCCCTCCATTGTTTTTCTTTTTTTTGCTCTTTATTGCTGAGAGACATGGATGACAGCTTAGACACACACACACACACACACACACACACACACACACACACACATACACACACACTTTATATGTACACACTCTAACAGAAGCAGTTGGGCATCCATTATCTGTGAGCAGTGACAGGTCAGCAGCAGATTGTGCCGTCCTCAGTTCAGCAGAGACCCTGACTGAAGAAAAATAAGATGAGGTTGGGTACATAGTTAACTCTCTCTCTCACACACACACACACACACACACACACATACACACACACACGGAAAAATACACACAAAAAAAATGCTGGGAAGTCCCCCTTCAAGATCATGAGTAATGATTGAGTGAAGAACAGGATAAGTATTGAATGAGTGAGTGAATGAACAGATGTGTGTGTGTGTGTGTGTGTGTGTGTGTGTGTGTGTGTGTGTGTGTGTGTGTGTGTGTGTGTGTGTGTGTGTGTGTGTGTGTGTGTGTGTGTGTGTGTGAACGATGGAAGAATGGAGTCAGGGAGTTCGAGACACACTCGTTCATTTAAAAAGAGTGACTCAGTGAATCCAAAAAGAAAAAATAAAGATGTGAGTGAGTGAGCAAACAGATGAGTGTGTGTGTGTGTGTGTGTGTGTGTGTGTGTGTGTGTAGGTGTGTGTGTGTGTGTGTGTGTGTGTGTGTGTGTGTGTATGAGCCAAACTTTGAGCACCGGCATGAGAAAGATGAATAAAAAAATAGAACGAGATGAAGAGAAAAGAGGAAGCTGCTATTCTGGGTTCTTATTAACAGGTCCTACTGGTGGAGCAATTAATAATCTAGTTCAGTGTTTAACATGGGACCTGGCCCCCGGTGGCCACGTTTTAGCTCGCTTTGATGCTGAAAGAGCTCCTTCCCCCTAAACCCCTCTCTCCCCCCGTAGTTCCTCTCCTCTCCTTAAGTGCCTCCCATGGTGTTATCTGCGTATTGGTTTTCTCTAGTTAAGCTCCGAAACATACCAAATCACTATTCCCCAAACTTCAGGCCAATTTTCAATCAACACGACGGTTTCGTTGAGGGAAATGCTCTTAATTCATCGGAGGGAATCTAGAGAAGAATGAAAAAAAAAAAAAAATCCCTTCAGGCTGTTTGAAGTGATGTAAATGTATTTATTTTTGGAGGGAGTTGAGGATTGTGTGTGAGTGGTTTAAAAAAAAAAAAAAAAAAAAACACAAATATATGAGAAAGAAATGACAGACACAGTCGTCACCATTTATGATCAACACGTTTTTATTTGTGTGTGTGTGTGTGTGTGTGTGTCAGTGCGTGTGTGTGTGTGTGTGTGTGTGAGGTAGAGGGTGTTGCTGCAGTTTGCTGAGTAATCTGGGAGCCACAGCATGCATGCAGGTTATTGGACAGATGGTTTAGCACATTTAATTGCTTACACCTTCTGTGTTTCTCCGTTTCTCTGCCTGCAAACTCAACTCCACGCTATCTTCCTTAAATAGGAAGATTTTAGCCTCCACTTGGATTTCATCGTATTTTTTTAATGTGCATCTTTCATATAAAAGCATCCTATCTGTGTGAGGCAGGAATGTGTGTGTGTGTGTGTGTGTGTGTGTGTGTGTGTGTGTGTGTGTGTGTGTGTGTGTGTGCATCGTTGTGCATACAGAACATGTGGAACGCTGATGAGTGTCATGAATTCAGAACTCCTGCACCAATCCACACAGATCCTCAGGTTGCTTTTTTTCTGTTACTCTCTCTCTTATACACCTACACACACACACACACACATGCACACACACACGCACACAATCACAGTGCATATATTTGCACATATTCATCATTACACACACTGCAGAAGCATGAATACATCTAATAACACATGAAAGCATCTATTAATGTGTGCATATGCAAAGCTCTCTCTCTCTCTCAGACACACACACACACACACACACACACACACACACACACACACACACAGACCAGGAACAGTGTGTTGGCATCCGACCAACAGCTTCCATCCTTAAATGCCATTTGATGCCAGCACTGCCATCTGTTGCCATCTTAAGATAGCTCTCCTCACACGGCGCAGGCGAGGCAACACTTTTCCAAGAACTGTGCTGTACTTTTTCCACATATGGCCACAAAACATTTGATTTAAAGAGGAAGTTCTTAGGATGATATTTGTTTTTTTTTTGCTTCTCTTTTGTCCTTTCTGTTACCCCTTGCTCAAGCCGACAAAAAAAAAAAAAAGAAAAAGAAAAAAGCAAAGGAAAACAGTTATAGTTCAAGAATATATTGAGAAGAAGTTAAGGTTCCCCAGCTTAAACTGTGAAAAATAATTAACATATCTGAATGGAAGGGCAGATTGTTACTGTTATTATTATTATTATTATTATTATTATTATTGTTATTATTATTATTATTATTATTATTATTATTATTATTATTATTATTATTATTATTATTATTATTATTATTATTATTATTATTGTTGTTGTTGTTGTTGTTGTTGTCATTACTATTAATAATAATAATAGTAACAATAACACTAAATTGGATGCTGAATATTATTATCATTATATTATTATTACTATAATAATAATAATAATAATAATAATTGTGGAAGAAGAAAAACAGAGATGACAGAAAACATGGACGAAAAGGGGCCAGGCAGATGGATTGTAGAGACCCTACCACAGTTTTACTTCCGGACACGTGCATGTGTGTGTGTGTGTGTGTATGTGTGTGTGTGTGTGTGTGTGTGGGTGTGTGTATGTGTGTGTGTGTGTGTGTGTGTGTGTGTGTGTGTATGTTTGATGGTAGAGTTGAAACAATTTACAGCAGACTAAGGGTGTGTGTGTGGCAGGTGACACATGAGCATGTTTGTGGTAGTGGTGTGATAGAGTTACACATACACACACTGTACACACCTCCACCCGCTGCATCCTCTCCTTCTGCCCTCCTCTTCACTTCCTCTCCCCCTGTTCCTCTGATCTCCATGCAGAAGGCCTTAGGGGGTTAATTAACAGGCTTAGATAATGCCACACTAATGAAAACAAGACCACTGCTTCTCCCTGCAATCTCTCTCTCTCTCTCTCGCTCTCTGCCCCCCCTTTTCACTTTTTTCTTTCTGTTTGTTATTAAAACCAAACTGCTGTTGCATTAGTGCAAAAAGGACAAAACCCTGAAATAAAGCACCGACTGGACGAGTGGAAAGCAGCTAAACAAACAGATACCTGACGTCTTAGGGAACATAAATCTGGATTGTATTACGTTATGATACAGTCAACATTGTGATACAACCCTGAAACACTGATTATGGAAAATAAATGAGGGTAAAGGAATTATTGCTCACGGTGAGAGCATCATGATTAGTGAGAAAAAAAAGTGAACCTCGTACGCTTGGGCTGCACATGATATTGTTTCAGCCTTTGCATCACAATGTGAAGTACGTAAAGGTCGATGCTGCAGAAGCTTTCGGTACGTCCTAAGTCAATGTTATCAAGAACTTTCAAGAAGAATTTTTACTTTGTAAATCTAATTGTAGAATTTTTCCCCACTACAAATTATTTTAGTTTTATTTTTTATCTTACTACATCCTTCCATCTCCAAATCCTGACTCTAGTCATTGGAAGAAACAAAAGGTGAGTAGGAAATCAAAGCTAGCGGCGGCAAACACCCCAAACACAACTATTTCATGAGGACTGAGACAAACAACAATGGAAGGTTACATTTTAAAGAAAATAAATTACATAAAAGAGTGTAAATCCTACATGTTTGTAAAACGATTCACACAGACTGTACATCACTGCTGTTGAGCTTTGGAAAATGTATTGGACGTAAAAGGTGCCTGCAGGCTCTGAAGGCTTTCAACCTGAGCTCCATCTACTGACCTGAGCATGAACTCTGGGACAGGGTCATGATCACCGATCAAGAGTCAGTTGACCTGCGGAGGGATGCATGAGGCCCACTCACATCCTATTGGCCAATCACCTTGCTGGAACAGTGACATGTGTTATGGTCTCTGCATGTATCTGACCACCTGCTACCACGTGAGTTAGAAGTTCATATGGAGGACCTGTGATGCCACCTGATGGCAGACACATCATGTGATACTGTGGGCTGACGTGTTTCCAAAATATTTGGTACCATTAAATCACAGAAGAGATCTTCAAAAACCTGAATATTTTATTCATTAACTTCAGAAATTCACCCATTCCCACATTGGTGGCCATGCAAGGTGCCACCTTCTCATTAGGTCACATTCATTCCCATCATCACTCACACACCAGTAGTACTACTGGGGTTTGAACCACCAACCTCCTGATAAGTAGATGACTTCTGTTCCAACTGATCCAGAACTACCGTTAGACAAGACCTTAGAAAGAGAAGAAACAAGATCATTTGTCAATAGAACAGTCATGTGCCATTTGCATAACAGTTGAAGCTTACATTACATCTACATGTTTCTTCACTCAAGTGACATGTTTAAATTGCAGTAAGGGTCCATGAATGACCAAGAGGACTAAAATGAGAACAGTGAGTTGTACATCATATTTTATTCTTAAGTGACCGACAGGTCCTTAAGCAAGGGAATGAGGACTGAGGCAAGGAAACATGATGCAACAAGGATACAGCCTTAGATTTTAACAAAGCACATCATGCCTGATCATGATGTATAAGGATGACCTAACCTCACTTCACCCCACCTAACCTAATATAACTTAATTTAACTTAACGTAACCTAACCTAACCTAATATAACCTAACCTAACTTAACTTAACTTAACCTAACCTAACCTAACCCAACCCAACCCAACCTAACTTAACTTAACTTAACCTAACCTAACCTAACCTAACCTAACCTAACCTAACCTAACCTAACCTAACTTAATTTAACTTAACGTAACCTAACCTAACCTAATCTAACCTAACTTAACTTAACGTAACCTAACCCAAACTAACTTAACTTAACCTAACCTTACTTAACCTAACCTTACTTAACCTAACCTAACTTAACCTAACCTAACTTAACCTAACTTAACCTAACCTAACCAAACCTAATCTAACCTAATTTAACTTAACTTAACCTAACCTAACCCAACCTAATTTAACTTAACTTAACGTAACCTAACCTAATCTAATTTAACCTAACTTAACCTAACCTAACCTAACCTAACCTAACCTAACCTAACCTAACCTAACCTAACCAAACCTAATCTAACCTAATTTAACTTAACTTAACTGAACCTAACCTAACCTAACCTAACCTAATGTAACCTAATCTAACCTAACCTAACCTAACCTAACCTAACCTAACCTAACCTAACCTAACCTAAACTAACCTAACCACAACCAACCTAACCTAACCTAACCTAACCTAACCTAACCACAACCAACCTAACCTAACCTAACCTAACCTAACCTAACCTAACCCAACCTAATCTAACCTAACCTAACCTAATATAACCTAACCTAACCTAACCCAACCTAATCTAACCTAACCTAACCTAACCTAACCTAACCTAACCTAACCTAACCTAATCTAACCTAACCTAACCTAACCTAACCTAACCTAACCTAACCTAACCTAACCTAACCTAACCTATCCTAACCTAATCTAACCTAACCTAACCTAATCTAACCTAACCTAACTTAATTTAATTTAAAGTAACCTAACCTAATCTAATTTAACCTAATTTAACCTAACCTAACCTAACCTAACCTAACTTAACCTAACCTAACCAAACCTAATCTAACCTAATTTAACTTAACTTAACCTAACCTAACTCAACCTAATTTAACTCAACTTAACTGAACCTAACCTAACCTAACCTAACCTAACCTAACCTAACCTAACCTAACATAACCAACCAAATATTCCGGAGAAGTAGGGTAGCAAGACCAAAGTGAGTGCTAAACACCCACCATGAACATGGAGCACGTGGTTCACAGATCATGTCGAGGCGGTTGTCCATCGGTTTTGACAATCGTGAACAAGTGATGTGTGCGTGACAGGTAACACAAAAAAACTAGAGCAAAAAGAGAAGAGGTAGAAACCAATTCCTTTTACAGGATGGCGATCAGTGGAATGCCGCTGGGCCTCTGTCAGCATGTGGGCAGAAGACACGGATTCATGATGGAATCCTTGGGGGTAGGGGGTGCAGACACAGCCTCTCTTGAATTTTTAATCCATAGCCTGTGTGTCCCTAAGTTGCTCAGCAGTAGTCAATTTTAATTTGGAACTTACTTCAAGTTTATGCATCTTCAACAAACTTTTTTTAAGCCACACAACACAAAACCACAATCTCCTTCTTTTCGAGCTAAACATCTCCCCGGAGATAGAACTGAGCTTGAGTTTTATTTATTTCTACATTCTATGGAAGCAAAGAGTAAGTAAGCAGGGAGAGGGGAGAAAGGAAAAAAAAAAAATTGTTGAGTTGTTTGGGGGCATAACTCGCGCTCTCTCTCTCTCTTAAGTGTAAAATGGGATGGGATATTCTGCCTCTCGGACTTAACGTAATGTAAGAGAGTGTGAAATTAAACTGCACACGAATAAAAGGGACCCTTCATTGTGTCCTGCTGACTAGCTTATCTGGAAATTCAGACAACTGGAACATCCAAAGCCTCCAAACTTGTAGCAATCCCTTTTGTGTGGCTCCGGAGCAAACAATGTAATATCAGAAAGCCGGAGAGGCCCCAAATCCTGTGTCAGATTGCCAAACACAAAGCAGCTGCCTCCGTGCATCCTGCATTGCCTCGTTGCATCCTCGCATCATGGCTGTGTGTGTGTGTGTGTGTGTGTTTTCGTGCATATGTCTTTCTTCAAACAATAAAACTAGACTGTGCACACACTCCCTCTCACCCCATGTGTATGCAGTGAGTGTTTCAAACAGATTGTTTCCTCTTTAATTCCTGGCCTTTTTACCTATTGCAATGCCTTGCACCTATCCCTACGCCTCTTTTAAACCCCATATGTTAATTTGATTTAAAGCATTTCAAATTGAAAAAGAGATAAGAAAAGAAGACGAAGAAAGAAGAAGGAGGTAATGGAAAATACACTGTTATTAATAATCTAAAGTGCCAGAGAGGGCTCAAACTTAGTCCCTTCACTCCGCCCCTCCCTCTTCCTTCCTCTCCTCATTTTGTTTTGTCCTCTCTGTCTGCCTGTGAGGGAGTGAGTGAGTGAGCTAAGTGAAGTGGGTTATGATGGCGGTGTAATCGGCATCCCTCAAAGAAACGGCTGGTGCTATTAAGGGCCATTGTGTTTGCTGCAGTGATGATCAGATTCAATCAAGGGAGAACATTCTGTGCTGAAGCTGTGGCATGGGGGGGAAGATAGAGAAAAATACCTTGCGTTATCCTGCTCTGCTATTGTGTTCTGGGGATTAGACGTATGCACACTCTTTAGAGAGCACATTCGCCGTTAGATGCATATCGACGCAGGGAGATGCAAAAGTCAGTCCGATGAATTTGTGGAAGTTCTGTGACTTTGCAAAGTGAGACTAGTAAATGCTGGCTAATGTTTCGAGGATGTATTTATTACCACGCCTGGATGACACACATTTCCCTTCCTCTTTGTCCTCAACTTTTACCCAGGCTAATCTTTCTCATGTTGGTTTTGCTTTATCAGGAAATGTCCTGAGAGGAAAGGCCTGAGAGGTCAGCTTGTGGTCAGGAGGGTTTAAGTTGAATCAGTCTGGGTTTTTTTTTTTTTTTTCAAATAGCAGGCATTCATCTTCCATGCTGTTGATATGATAGAGGGAAGAAAAAAGGTCTGATGTTGGCCTCATTGTAGAAAAGTATTCTGAGAATCAGCTGGCCACCTCTCCTTCGTCTTCAAAGAACAATAGCTGAATTTCCATCAACAGGTAGCGTCACATTTTCACAAAAGAGACTTGAATTTAGCAGAGGGACACATTTCATATTAACAAACATGAATCTTTTGAATAGCATGTATTCTCTTGGTCTGCGATGCACTGGCGTAGAGCCCGGAGTTTCCCCAGCCTCACGCCCAAACCAGCTGGGATAGGCTCTGTCTCCCCACGACAGTGGATAAAAGCGGTAGAAGATGAATGAATGAATGAATGAATGAATGAATGAATGAAGGATATTCTTTTGGTTTCCACAAAGATTTTGGATGAAATGGACTGATTAAGTTCAGCAGAAGAATTTAATCCACATGGAGTTACTGTGTGGGTCTAACATTCAGGAGAATGAATACTGACATGTTGAAAATGCATTTTCAACATTTTTACTCTAGCACACATTAATGATGGCAAAAAAAAAAAAGAAAAGGGAACCCACCAGCAGAAGAGAACATACATACAGAAACAGAACATAGAAGCTCCAACAAGAAAGGACCTGGTTTGAGTTCAGATGCTCTGAGGAGGTAGGAGTTTGGGTTTGTGGGAGGAACTTGGGATAAACAGGAGAGGATGAGGTTAGACTTACCTACTTAGTTACATTAATTAGGAATGGGTGATTCAGTCAGTGGTTGGAGACCTTGTTCCTGAGCAGGGTTTGTATGAATGTCCTACTTTCTCTCTGCATCTCATTTCAATTCATCGACAGGTTGTCACTGAGAAAACAGGCAACACGCTGACAAGACGCAGCAATGAAGCAACTATTTTGAAACAAACTAGGCATCAAATTTTCAAAATATTTGGTAAAGCTTCTTTTGGAAGGTGATGAATTCAATATATTTGAAAGGCATCAGACATTTATACTTAGGGTTTTCTTCTCCAGAATAGTTAGACCAAAACTACAGAGATGAGAAAGTAAGAAAGTTGTAGGTATCATATTTCAGGTTTCATTCTCCTGATGCAGTTCCCTGCTATAACTGGAACACTGATAACAACTGAAACTGATAATAACTATGGGTAAATTATGTGTTATGTCTTAAATCAGCGAGCCACAAACGCAATTCTTCAGAGAATCCACTGTACATAGAGCCCTTGTTGGTTCAGATGAAATGGTTACACGCATGTTCTGTTTCTACTTGCAGGCCAGAGACCATTCAAGTGCAGTTACTGCCCTTACAGCGCCTCCCAGAAAGGGAACCTGAAGACTCACGTGCTCTGTGTGCACCGCGTGCCCTTCGACAACAGCCAGTACCCAGACCGACGCTTCAAACGCTCGCGTGCAGAGTGCGACCTGGCAGAGAAGAACCCGGATGATGGCGCTGGTGGCGCTCCATCGAATCAACCAATGACAGGACCAGAGGGAAGCTTTGGAAGCAGCTTGGTGTAGCCGGCAGGAAAGAGTTTTGGGAACAAAGTCCATGTACTGCCTTGATTTAAAACTTTCAGGAGGGGGTTGCTGCCATCTGATTACCAACGCTCCCTGATGCACGTGAATATCGGTCACTCAGACTCATTTCCATCCGATCTAGGCTTGTACCCTGACCAAACAACCAGACACTGATAGGAGGACAGGGCTGTGAAGGGACTACACATTGTAGACGAAAAGTAAACATACTCTATGTGTGTTATTAGAAGTCTGTGAACATTTCCCATGAAAACAGTATTATCTTTGTATTTGTGATCAAGTGATTCAGCGCTCTTTATCTTTTTTTTTTTTTTTTTTTTTTAATGGAGAACAGTGGATTTTGCGCAAAGAGGTAATTAAGAGATAGTTTTCAGACATATGTAGGAGGCGGTGGCGATAAAACAAGAGGGAGGCATGATGAAGTAATCCAAAATCATTAAAGAGACTCTTCTCCAAAAATAATGCTTTTATCAGAAAAATGATCCATGTAAACGATTTAGCAGAAGCAGTATTGAGATGGAAGAGGAAGAGGAGCGCTCAGAAGGCACACCCCCGTCGCCACCAAGAACGTAACACATCTGCCAATGCGAGTGATGAGCGAATGTGTGTATGTGTTGTAAGGTCAGTAGCACCAATGGTGGTGTGTGTTTGGGATGGAGGGGGCAGGGTGGGGGTGGGGGGGGTGGGGGCATTGGTGCCAGCCTGACTGGAGCTGTCATCTCAGAGGAAATCAATTCAACGACGCACACACACACACACAATCACACAGTCCTAACGGTGGTAACCCGACTCTAGATGCTACCAGTGTGTGTGTGTGTGTGGGGGGGGGGGGGTCAAGTTGAGTTCCATCAGCTGGCCAGAGCCCCTCCAGTCACCTCTTCCTCCAGTCTCACTCTCTCTAATACGTGGTCCATCTGTTGGAATGGCCTGGAAAATACAACACAAATCAATCAGTGTATTTAAAGCATCCATTAGACGTGGAGGCTTCTGTCATGTTGTTTTCATGAGTGGGGATAGCCTTACAGAGGGACGGGGGGCTCATACTGATTGCCTTTACACTCTATGGTGACAGATCCATGATGGCACATCACATTGGTAAAATGTACACTCGGGTCTTATGTTCTGGGTGTAGATGCTGTAGATACAGAAATGTCCTCTTCTTCCTCTGATTTCCCCAACACTGTCCCACCATGACATTTAAAGCAGTCTTTTTTTTTTTTTTTTTAGGTTAGAGGGTTGTTTTTAGACAAAAGCAATTGTACACTACTTTATCCTTTATTTCATTAACACTCTGGAACACTCTGACAAAGCCCTTGACCAAGCTTTTGGGTATTTTTTACGGAAGTCAGAGATAAATGTCAAATACACACATTTGTACATTGCATAAGGTTGTGTGTTCCCGCAAAATTGTCCTGACTGATACAAAGCAGGATCAATCTCTTCTTCTGAGAAGCTTTCTTGTTGATAGCGATAGAGGAACTAGATGATCATTCTCTTGACCTGTCATGTCTTAATTATTCTCCACTTCCGGTACTACTTTGAAGTACTTGTGTTTTCAACAATCTACAATAGTACTTTTGACTGAATGAACAACATGTGACCTTAATCTTTTCAGTATGGTAGCAACCTCAGAAGAATTTAAATATCTGCCCTCCCCACCACTGAAGAAGCATCTAAGATGAGACACCTTTAAAACTTCAACAAAGTCTCATTGCTTCAGATTCAGCTTTAAAGGACCAACAGAATCTGAATGACTGAAAATCTGCATCAATATACTTTTTACATTTCTTTATTTTCCTCTAACAAGGTATCATCCTTGTGGTGTTTTTTTTTTAATTCCTACATAAACCATGAAAAATTCCATGCTTCTCATCTTCTAAAAATCAATTTAAATTGTTTCAGGGGTGAATTGATTGTATTTGGATTTTACTTTGTTGTGCCAAAAGCCGTCGGTTTACTGCCAGATGACGAGAATAAGGAAGTGTGTTGCTTTCTGTTGGTCGGGCAGGGGGGGGGGGGTTAGAGGATGGAGGGTGTTCATCTGTTTTTTGATAAAGAGTCAAAAACAAAATCAATAGTTTTGACACACAAGTGGACGGAGCTAAATTCTTACTCCCCAGAGTGAAAGTCGAAGAAGAAACAGAGGACGAACTGCTGTCACTACATCATGAACCCTTTGGCCATGGAGTGGCCAACAGGAAAGAGGATCTCACTGCCTTAAAACTGAACATCTGGAGTCTTTCCACCTACTGGGTTTCTGATGGTCCTCCCTTATTTCATGAAAATGTCTACATTTTTCTGTGGATTGAGCTTTTGCACATTTTAGCAAGAACTTAACATGGGTTAAAAAAAAAAAAAGTTCCATTTTATTTGTTGGCACCAGTACCTTGGCTTCTTTAAACAAAGCATGTAAAGCATTATTGTTTCATCACCGTCTTCAGATGAGGATTTTTTTTTTTTCCTTCAACGCAAGAGAATGACATTTGTTGTGATTCCGCTGTGACTCGTATTCTTTGACCATCCCTGATAGTAATTCACCCCCCCCACTGCTCTAATCCCATAATAATCCATTCCATTGTCCGCATGCTGTTTGATCTCCTTCAAGCTACCTATTGAAGTAGCACATACAGTTTGTTCAATTATAATCACTGGTGCTAAAAGAGAAAGGAAGAAACAATGACCATTTATTTCAGGCTGCAGCGGATTCTGTAACAGTCTCAGTTCAAGCTGTCCACATTCCTTAAATGAAGATTTGTAAAGCGTACTGGAGAAGTAAGGAGATGAGTTCAAACTATAAATGGATAAAAAAAAACAGTATCTATCTTTGTATTTAAGATACATATACCTGATCATTATTTATTCATGTGAATCTGATTGAAAAAAGACACCTTTTATGAAAGAGGTCAATCATGGAGTGCTTTCTGTGGTCTAAACATCCAGGTGCACTTTCAACAGTAAGATTTATCAAGTGTTTTTCTGCAATAAAATCTCTGAGAAACAGTGTCTTTCCATCTGTATCCTTTCGCACCTTTCAGATCAATCGGTCCTCTGAAGAAGACGAATCATTCTGACCGTGAAAAGACTGCAGACACCAGGACCTGTAATGTTTCAGTCCAATCAAAGGGGATTAATCATTTCATTCTAAATTTTTTTAAAAAAAAAAAAAAAGCATTGCTTGTAGTGATGATGGGAATTAAATCAAATCTCTATTTGGTTTTGAAATAAAGAAATATGACATATTTGTTGTAATTATGGTGTGTTTGTCAAAAAGAGATTGTTAGATAAATTGGATTTGTCAAATGATAGGGATATCACTATACCTGCATGGCTCCAGCAGGATTTGGAGTCGGTCTTAGTGCTTATATTATTTTTGTGAGTTCCAAAATGTGGGTAAATCCTGGACAAGTGACTCAAAATGCCGTGACAGGGAGTCACTGTGATAGACCAAATCCTATAACGCCACAAAAGATCTAAACAGATGCACAAACTACAGAGGATCCTGGACAAAGTATTATAGGAAGAACAGAAGAGAAACATGTACACAAACACCAAACACCAAAGCCACAATCTTGTGGTTAAAAACTGCTGCATAATTTTGGAGCTCCTAATGGTGAAGTGCAGATTTCTTTTGTTGAGAGACTTCACAATGATAGCAATTATTGCATTCTCCAACAATCTAATCCTAAGTAAAGACTGGAAATCTTTCATGAAAGCATCACAAACAGCTGATGGTGTACCCAGAAGATGTGATTATAGTAGTAGGGGATTTCTATCTTGCTGCTTTCATATAAATCACGCCTAAATTTCATAATAAATTTAGATTTTTGTCCCCACATTCAAGAAAATAAGGTCATGTCTCCATAACTCTGATCCCATCTTATACACAATGGATCTACAAAACACCACTGACTGTTGGAATGTATTAGATTGGTCTGAGCACATCAATGCTACATCAATGCTGCTAGTCCGTTCTAACACAGACTGGGATTTCTTTGAAGACTGAACGGACCTTGAGGGATATGTTGGCTCATTTCTTGGACACGTAAATGTTTGTACAGAAAAGTATACATGACAAACACAAAAAGGATATTAATTCGTCTTCTTGAAGATGAGACTGTCGCAGTTGTCTTGTCTTCAGCTGCTTATCCGTTATACAGGTATAGTGTACAGGTATAGGTGCAGCCTATCTTAGCTGACTGGACGGGAGGTGGGGTCCACTCCGAATGAGTCGCCAGCTCATCACATGCCACACACAGGACACACAACCATTCGCCCTCGTATGAAGACCTACAGGCACCTAAGGTTTGACTAATTTACCTAAGTAAATTAGTAATAAATGGTTAAGACAAATCTATTTTTAGCTTAAAAACACAAAAAAATTATTTTTAATATTGTACAGAAAAAAACTCTTACAAAAAAACTTACAATTATGCAATGTTTACCATAAATCTCAGACGATTTATTTATGAATGACCAGTAAAATTAAAAAAAAAAAAAACTAATACAGGAATTATTATTATTATCTATAAGTTGAGTAGAATGACATGAACTTGTTTTCTTTTTTTCTGTGTTTTTTTAAACCTACGTATAATTGAGAATGACGTAACGTGAAACAACGTGTATTTTGACATTACAATAAGCATGAAAAAATCTGTAACAAGACACAGCAATGATAAATACTCTTCTTCTTTTCCTTTTTGGCTTTTCCCTTCAGGGGTCGCCACAGCGAATCAACCGCCTCCATCTAACCCTGTCCTTTGCATCCTCTTCTCTCACACCAACTACCTTCATGTCCTCTTTCACTACATCCATAAACCTCCTCTTTGGTCTTCCTCTAGGCCTCCTGCCTGGCAGTTCAAAACTCAGCATCCTTCTACCAATATATTCACTATCTCTCCTCTGGACATGTCCAAACCATCTCAGTCTGGCCTCTCTGACTTTATCTCCAAAACCTCTAACATGTGCTGTCCCTCTGATGTACTCATTCCTGATCCTATCCTTCCTGGTCACTCCCAGAGAGAACCTCAGCATCTTCATCTCTGCTACCTCCAGCTCTGCCTCCTGTCTTTTCCTCAGTGACACTGTCTCTAGACCAAACAACATCGCTGGTCTCACCACAGTTTTGTACACCTTTCCTTTCATTTTAGCTGAAACTCTTCGATCACACATCACACCTGACACTTTTCTCCACCCATTCCATCCTGCCTGGACATGCTTCTTCACCTCTTTTCCCCACTCTCCATTGCTCTGGACTGTTGACCCCAAGTACTTAAAATCCTCCACCTTCTTGATCTCTTCTCCCTGTAACCTCACTCTTCCACTTGGGTCCCTCTCATTCACACACATGTACTCTGTCTTACTGCGGCTAACCTTCATCCCTCTCCTTTCCAGGGCAAACCTCCACCTCTCTAGCTTCTCCTCCACCTCGTCCCTACTCTCACTGCAGATCACAATGTCATCTGCAAACATCATAGTCCATGGAGATTCCTGTCTAACCTCGTCTGTCAGCCTGTCCATCACCATAGCGAACAAGAAGGGGCTCAGAGCTGATCCCTGATGCAGTCCCACCTCCACCTTGAACTCCTCTGTCACACCTACAGCACACCTCACCACTGTCTTACAGTCCTCATACATGTCCTGCACCGCTCTAACATACTTCTCTGCCACTCCAGACTTCTTCATACAATACCACAGTTCCTCTCTGGGCACCCTGTCATAAGCTTTCTCCAGATCTACAAAAACACAATGCAGCTCTGTCTGGCCTTCTCTGTACTTCTCTATCAACATCCTCAAAGCAAATACTGCATCTGTAGTACTCTTTTTTGGCATGAAACCATACTGCTGCTCACAAATGCTCACTTCTGCCCTTAGTCTAGCTTCCACTACTCTTTCCCATAACTTCATTGTATGGCTCATCAGCTTTATTCCTCTGTAGTTGCCACAACTCTGCACATCTCCCTTGTTCTTAAAAATGGGCACCAGCACACTTCTCCTCCACTCCTCAGGCATCTTCTCACTATCTAAGATCCCGTTGAACAACCCAGTCAGAAACTCTACTGCCACCTCTCCTAGACACTTCCAAACCTCTACAGGTATATCATCAGGACCGACTGCCTTTCCACTCTTCATCCTCTTCAGTGCTCTCCTCACTTCATCCTGGCTAATCTTTGCTACATCCTGGTCCACAACAGTCACCTCTTCTAGTCTTTGTTCTCTCTCATTTTCCACGTTCATCAACTCTTCAAAGTACTCTTTCCATCTTCCCATCACACTGCTGGCACCTGTCAATAGACTTCCATCCCTATCCTTAATCACCCTAACCTGCTGCACGTCCTTCCCATCTCTATCTCTCTGTCTTGCCAGCCTGTATAGATCAGTCTCTCCCTCCTTACTGTCCAACCGAGCATACAAGTCATCATAAGCTTCTTGTTTGGCCTTTGCTACCTCTACCTTCACCTTACGCTGCATCTCCCTGTACTCCTGTCTCCTCTCCTCAGTCCTCTCAGTGTCCCACTTCTTCTTAGCTAACCTCTTTCTTTGTATACACTCCTGTACCTCCTCATTCCACCACCAAGTCTCCTTGTCTACTTTCCTTCCAGATGACACACCAAATACTCTCCTACCTGTCTCCCTGATCACATTAGCTGTAGTTGTCCAGTCATCTGGAAGCACCTCCTGACCACCCAGAGCCTGTCTTAACTCCTTCCTAAAGGTCATGCAACACTCTTCCTTTTTTAGCTTCCACCATTTCGTCTTCTGCTCTGTCTTTGTCCTCTTCATCTTCCTCACCACCAGAGTCATCCTACACACCACCATCCTATGCTGTTTGGCTACACTCTTGCCTACCACTACTTTGCAGTCACTGATCTCCTTCAGGTTACATCGTCTACACAAGATGTAGTCTACCTGTGTGCTCCTACCACCACTCTTATAGGTCACCCTATGTTCCTGCCTCTTCTGGAAGAAAGTATTCACTACAGCCATTTCCATCCTTTTTGCAAAGTCAACTACCATCTGTCCTTCTGCGTTCCTCTCCTGGATACCAAACTTGCCCATCACTTCCTCATCACCTCTGTTACCTGCACCAACATGTCCATTGAAGTCTGCACCGATGACAACTCTCTCACTTCTAGGTATGCTCTGCATCACTTCATCAAAGTCCAACCAGAATTTCTCCTTCTCCTCCAGCTCACATCCTACCTGTGGAGCATACCCACTAACAACATTGAACATCACACCTTCTATTTCTAGCTTCAGACTCATCACTCTATCCGACACTCTTTTTACCTCCAGGACATTCCTAACAAACTCCTCCTTCAAGATAACTCCTACTCCATTTCTCTTTCTATCTACACCATGATAGAACAACTTGAACCCTGCTCCTAAACTTCTAGCCTTGCTACCTTTCCACCTGGTCTCCTGGACACACAGTATGTCTACCTTCCTCCACTGCATCATGTCGACCAACTCTCTACCTTTTCCTGTCATAGTTCCAACATTCAACGTCCCTACTCTTAGTCCTATACTCTTGGCGCTCCTCTTCTCTTTCTTCGTGCGAACGCACTTTCCTCCTCTCCTTCTTCGACCAACAGTAATCCAATTTCCACCGGTGCCCTGTAGGTCAACAGCGCCGATGGCGGTCGTTGTTAACCCGGGCCTCGACCGATCCGGTATGGAAGTCATATGTTTGATTCGCATCTTTGATTTGGCAAAAGTTTTACGCCGGATGCCCTTCCTGACGCAACCCTCTGTATTTATCCGGGCTTGGGACCGGCACAATAAGACACTGGCTTGTGCCCTCTTGCGGCTACATTAGCAATGATAAATACTATAAAGCCATATAGGCTCCTCAAATTTGTTACTCAGGCCCCCCAACTGTTGTCCATCCATTTTCCATTCACTTTCAACCACTTTATCCGCTGTGGCGTGTCGCGGTGAGTTTAAAAATCATTTTATAAATGCTTTGATTTATGAACTGATTTTTAAACTTGATGTCACTTTTTAAATGATTCTTCTTTCTGGTGCTGCTCATTCACTTGTTTGTTCAGTTTTAACTGTGTTGGAGAGACAATGAGTCAGACTTCATTGAATATTAATACAGAGACAGTATAGATTATTGTGGTATTGTGACCACTTCCCCTCTACTGCTGTCAGTTTTGTGTTTGTAATGCAGTGTATGATAAAAACGTGATGCAGAGACACAAAATTTTCTACATTTTCATCTCTGTATACAAATTGATAGGTAATATTTATTTGATTATCTGAAGTGAGACATACATTTTTTATTGTATTTGACATTTTTCAGTTGTTATTCAACAGCTGACTCCTCTCTCTAGAATAAACTATGATTTATATAATTCTTCAACAAAAACATAAAAGATGATAAAGAGACTTTACTATGTAATGGTCACTTAAAACAATAATCCAAATGTGAGGATGAATATTTGCTGTACGTAATTTAAAGGGGTTTAATTTTTTGTAAAATCCTGCCATACTTTTCAAAAGCAGTGAAAGCTTACATAAAGTGTTTTGCAACTGAAGGTCTGAGGAGCAATGTAAATGCAAAGAGATGGAAAATGAAAAAAAAAAAAAAAAAAAAAAAAAAAAAAAACAGCAATGAAAGGACGAAAAGGGGGGGAAGCAAACCAGCATCTGAATTTGAAATGTCCCCAGGATGAGCGCTTTTTACTGTTAATGGAGAAATAGAGTGCGTGGCATATTTAATGGGTTTTGTTTTTATTGTACAGCACTGAATAATTAACTGGGAAGCAGCATGTCACATAGATTTATCTTTTAATTAAAATATCGTGTTTCACGCATATTTGAGTGGTAGTCCAAATAAATGCAATATCCAAATTTATGTTTTGTTTATCTTCCTGTTAATTATCCAGAGATTGTTCGCCATACACCCCTTCTTATTTCCTCTCTCTGCATCGTTCTCTCGCCCTCCCTTCTCCCTCCTTCTCCTCATAATAACCAGTCAGGTTTTATTAATTTATAGATAAATGTGATCCATGAATAAGGTATATTGCATTAAAGCCGCTCATTCTTGTGGAGTAAGACATGACAATGTAAAGCGAGAAACACCTTTTTTTGCCCTTATCTCTACAATCAGACTAATTTCAAGTATCTGTTTTTCTATTAGAGCTGACACAAGTGGAAACAGCTACACTGTTCAGATGTAGTGAAATAACCACAAAGTGAAACAGCGTTTCTTCATTCATTCATTCATTTTCCATACCGCTTCCCTCCACTTTCGTGGGTCACAGGGGTTGCTGGGTCCTATCCCAGAGGATTTACGAGCAAAATGTAGGGAGATGCTCCGGACACGTTGCCAACACATTGCGGAACCACATGAACCCAGACAGAACCCACGCAGACACTGGGAGAATATACAATCAGCACAGGACTCGAACCCGGAACCGTCTTGCTGTGAGGTGGCAGCACTAGCCACCGTGCCACAATGCTGTTCAACAACAGGGAATATGATAGAAAATAATAAAGAAACAAAGCAATTCTTACTCTGTTTTACTCCGGGTATGCAGTATTTTACATAATTATCTGTTTCTCCCCTGATCAGCCTCAGCCCTTTATTGATCCAGCTCAGCCCTTTGTCCACTGCGAGACTGTTTATTGTTCGTCCGCACTCTTCAGCCTCGATGTCCTGCCTGCTTTGGTTCTGCCTGTTCTCCGAACCCTACCTGATTTCTGGACTCTGCCTGTTCGCTTGTCATTTGTCTGGTTTGTTGGACATTTTGTATTTTCTTGTGTTTCCTGGATAATTGCCTCTTTCTGATTAAACCTTGAATGATAACTACCGGTGTCCTGCATCTTCTTCTTCTTTTCCTTACGGCTTCTCCCTTCAGAGGTCGCCGCGACAAAATCAGTTACCTCCTTCTAACCCCGTCTTCTGCATCCTCCTCTCTCACAACAACTACCTTCATGTCCTTTTTTCACTACATATGGGTCCTAATCCTGCTCTATGTGACAACCACATATGAATGGAACACATACTGTGGTATGGGAGGAGGATGATGATGATGATGGTTGAGCTAGTTGAGATGTGATTCTTCCTTTTGTGACTTACGCAACCATATAAAAGTCCTCAAGTCTTTCCGGATATCTGGAATTGTCCCAAGTCTGACACGTGTACAGAATCACACAAGAGCAACCTCCAAACTTAAAATCACTGCCGTAAATGTGTAATCTACATTAATCCCTCTGTATTTTAATAATCCAGGAAGTACTCAACAGAAATGACAACAACAATCCTGTCAGCGTATGGCACGGATGAGTAAATATCAAGCAGCTGTATGCGACATATAGCATGTGAGTTTATGATTAAATGAGTCCCAACTAAATATCCTGTCGATGTGTATACGCTGAGTTTATTATAATACAAGCAGGAGAATTATCTCTCTGATGTGAAAATGATGCAAAACATCTATCAGCGGATTCACTGGGAGAAGCTGGGCGGGAGCCTCTCACCATCACAATGATTGGTAATTAAAGCTGAAGTAGCAAAATAAGTTTTAAAATCCATCAATGATGTGAAATAATAAATACTCCTCCTCATTGCTGTCATAACATTTAAGACTCATCACTGCCCCCCCCCACCGCTCTCTCTCTGTCTCATACCCCTGGCGCCAAATATTGCCCAAGAAATGTGACTCTGTAAAAGTCACCTGTCTGAATGACAATAAAGAGACCTGATTTACTACATACAATGCTCATTAAACCAAAGTTCCTGCACGCGTGACTGAGAAATCTATGTTTTTAGACTCTCCTTGGAAACCAAACATGTCTGATCCTTGATGTTTTGTTTAAATGGCATTTACAATTCAGATTAGAGCTGTGTGATCTATGTTAGTCAACCTTTTTTTGCACAAGGGACCAAGAAATGTGCGTTCCGGTGAAAAAATCCCAGAACCCAACCAAAGCTTCGTTTAGAGTCGCACATTTTTTGATAAAGAACAAGAAACCTTTTTCGGATGGCGAGGTTTTTAAAGAAGCTATGATGTTTGTAGCTAACACATTTTTCAAAGATGACAAACATGGTCCTGACGTCATCTCTGCACTCTCCTATGTCCAGCTTGGATGAGCTGAATATGGTGACTTGCTGTTACACACAGAAATAAGGTGGATCAGCAGGGGACGGATTCTGAAGCGGTTTGTTTGTCACTGATGGGTGAAATCAAAGAGTTCATGCACTCCAAGGGGGGAAGACGCATCACTGCTGGAGGACCTAGAATAGATACTTGACCTCGGCTTTGAATGAGAAACTGAACCATCTGAACTGTGAACTACAAGGTAAACATAAAACTGTTGCTCACATGATCAGTTTGAAGAAAGGAATTTGAATTTGAAGAATTTGACCTTTGATAAATTAAATTTGATAAATTTGACCTGTACCTCAAAGCTCATCAGTCTCCACCAAACTATTGGTGCCTTTATGGACAAGGAGAAGTATAGTGGTGTATACACAGCAGCTATGGAAATTGCCTGCTATTTTGGTTCAACCTATCTCTGTGAATCAGCCTTTTCCAAAATTAACTTTATGGAGAACAAACACAGAACACACCTGACTGATGCACATTTACAGGATATAATGCACCGGTGAGCAGCATATGCAGTGCCAGGCCTCCCACCTGCTTAGTAAATGAGCTGACAATATCAGACATTTTTTTCATTATTTAAACAGCAAAAATACTCATCAAAAATATTGCACCAAATGTTAAATGCTCAGAAAGAATAAATTGTTTGGTCAAGAGAAAGTGTTTTCTTGTCTTAAAAATGATAGAAGTGATCATTTGCATCACAAATACAGCAGGTGTCCCCCTGACTTTCAAATGTTTGAGTATATAAACATAAAAAAAGGGTTTCATGTTTAAACATAGTTTTCTGATTATTATTATTATTGTAAATTACTGAAGAAGAAGAAGACTGATAATTATGGAAGATAATTGTTAATATGTGAGCAATCATTTTACATAGTGTTAAAACAACTACTGCTATTTTTAATATCAGTATTATAACGTTAGTTATCCACAGGAGATTTGTAGCAAACAGGTCCTGTGTAGTCCTTCATACTACTCAGTACCCATGAAGTAGCCCTCAAAAAGGCTGGTCACCCCTAGTCTATGGCCTATGTTGTCTAGAGCCTGTATGGTCTACAGCCTATAGTCTAGAGCCTATGTAGTCTAGAGCCTATGTAGTCTAGAGCCTATGTAGTCTATGCCCTATGTAGTCTAGAGACTGTATGGTCTACAGCCTATAGTCTAGAGCCTATATAGTCTAGAGCCTATGTAGTCTATGCCCTATGTAGTCTAGAGCCTGTATGGTCTACAGCCTATAGTCTAGAGCCTATGTAGTCTAGAGCCTATGTAGTCTAGAGCCTATGTAGTCTAGAGCCTATGTAGTCTAGAGCCTATGTAGTCTAGAGCCTATGTAGTCTAGAGCCTATGTAGTCTAGAGCATATGTAGTCTATGCCCTATGTAGTCTAGAGCCTGTATGGTCTACAGCCTATAGTCTAGAGCCTACGTAGTCTAGGGCCTATGTAGTCTAGAGCTTGTATGGTCTACAGCCTATAGTCTAGAGCCTACTGTATGTAGTCTAGAGCCTATGTAGTCTAGGGCCTATGTAGTCTAGAGCTTGTATGGTCTACAGCCTACAGTCTAGAGCCTACTGTATGTAGTCTAGAGCCTATGTAGTCTAGAGCCTATGTAGTCTAGAGCTTGTATGGTCTACAGCCTACAGTCTAGAGCCTACTGTATGTAGTCTAGAGCCTGTATGGTCTACAGCCTACAGTCTAGAGCCTATGTAGTCTAGAGCCTATGTAGTCTAGGGCCTATGTAGTCTAGAGCCTATGTAGTCTAGAGCCTATGTAGTCTAGGGCCTATCCCAGCATTCCGTGAATCTAAACAGGAAACATCCATCCATCTATCCATCCATGTTTACAGAAAAAGAATATCAAAATAATGATTATCAAAAAATAATCTTTCAGTACTGTTTTCTGTTTAATAAAAAAGAAATAATTCATATAAAAATAACTTACGGATAATTTACAACATTCACAGCCTTGTGAAGTGTAAATCAACTTCATAATATTTGAGCAATTAAAGACACTGATTTACAAGATGAAACAAAGGTACAAGCTTACAAGTAAAAATGAAGGAACTATTAAGTTGTAAATCAACTTGACAGCCATTCAACACGATATTTATTACTTATTCTATAAATGGGAGATTTCTAACAACTCAACTGTGTCTCAGCACGGTTTCAAGAGCATGGAGGAGACACCAGGTGAGCAGTCTCTGGTTTGGTGGTGGCTCAGGGATGGACTGGAAGGTGTGTCCTTGAATAGTTATAGTCAAAGGCATCTGACTACTGTAGGTAACAGGACAAAATCCTCAGTGTAACAATCAGACATTACACTGGTGCAGTCGGGCTCTTCCTAGTGCAATGAATCCTGGGTTCTTTTTGGTACAGTAGATCCTGAGTTTTTCCTGGAACAATGGTCCTGAGTTCTTCTTGGTGCAACAGGTCTTGGGTTCTTCTTGGTGCAATGGCTCCTGGTTCTTCTTGTTCCAGTGGGTCCTGGGTTCCTTTTGGTGCAGTGGGTCTTGGGTTCTTCTTGGTGCAATGGCTCCTGGTTCTTCTTGTTCCAGTGGGTCCTGGGTTCTTTTTGGAGTAGGTGATGCCAAGGATCATGAGTGTGAAGGCATTCAGGAATCGGGGCCAGACACAGCACTGAGTCACATTTTGGATCAGCTTGTGATTTACATGTTTTTCTTTGGTTGCCTTTGTGACTTTGGATGCAGCCTTCAGTTGGATGATGATTTTGGTTTCCATTGATTGTTGTTATGCCATTTACTTCTCAACAGATTATACTGTGTTCATCAGTAAAGCTTTTCAACTTCAATAATGCCTTCATTAAAGTCCACTGTGGTAATTCTGAATTTCCTTTAATTTTTTTCTCACTGCAATGTTGTGTGTGCAATCCACATTCTTCAAAACAACAGTGGAATAGCAATTACTGTATTTTTACTGTTATGGTTTATTTTAGATATACTTCGTTGTAGAATTGTAAGTAATCTCTATAGAGGTTGATAAAGAGAACACATAGGCTTAGATATCACATGTATACTGGCACACACACACACACACACACACACACACACACACACACACACACACACACACACACACACACACACACACACACACACACACACACACACACACAAACAAGCTTCCATTCAAGCATTTCCTCCACAGTGGCTTTTCCCAGATAAGACCATCAAAAGCCTGAGTGGTCCAGCTAATGGAATCATCTCCACCATGAATGGGGATGATGCCCATCTAATACACTGCCTGTGTGTATGTCAGGCTCTGCTTATACTTGTGTTGCAATGGGAATGTGCATTTGTGTGTGTGCATGTGTGTGTGTGTGTGTGTCCAACCTCGCTATAGGATGTGGTGTTGCGTCTGTGAGTGGATGATTGTCAGCACCACGGCTCTGCTATCCTGCTGACGTCTCCATTACTGTCGTCTAAGGTGGAAGTTTAGCCCCGTCTGCTGTCACTCTGCTGTCACACAAACTCAGGCAGACACAAAACCTGCACTAATAAGCGAAAAAAGGAATTAAATGTCAGTATGAACATGTTCTAGGACACACACATCATCACACACCATTAGTGCCACATGCATTCATAGACACACATGTACAAACATGCACTTTTCCAATGCAACAAACATAAAGAAATGTTTTTTTTTTCTTTCTCCTGTGTAACAAACACTCTTTGACATTTACCCCGGGGGTTGTGGACACGGTCGTGTGTTTTCATCCGGGAGCATTAAACAGCAGGTCAGTCAGACCCAGGCAAAGAGTCCTGCCCTCGCAGTTCCAGCTGGATACCATGAACTGCTTCCTCTGTCATTTCCTGTCCAGTGGAGGGTAAGGACAGGTCAACATAAAGTAACCTGAGTGTAGGACAAGAAAAGAAGCACCCTGTTTGTTTGAAATGAAAAACTGTACTTCATAATAATCTACTTTTAGAACCTAGGATTTAATGACCCTGCTTCGATCTTAACTCATTAGCTTTATGATGCTCATTTACTGCATGAGTCTTTAAGGTTGAATGGCCATTTGGACAGCGTCACAATGAAACCTAGAAAATGTTCATAGTCTGTCTGCTTACACCAGAAAATCATTTTGGGGTCTGAAAATGCAAACGTTTATTTACAGGCTGCAGAATGGAAACTTTGAGAACACCAAAATCTAATGAAAATGGTGACTTGCCCTTTTGGCACGTGCCTAGCTTAGTTTTTGTCAGCTTAATTCAAGTACTGAGACAGACTCCGAAGACTCCGTTGAGGTTATTAACACTCGTCTGATGTGGATTTGCTGAACTAATTGTGAACTTATTATTTTGAAAAGTGACACCATAACTACTCTCTCAGCATCCTTAATAGCAGAGTTTTCAGCTGTTTACACAGCTCCATGTGCGCAAGGATTGTTTCAGAATCCATAGAACGTGAACTCAGACCCTGAACTCACAGTCCGATGAAGAAAATGAAAGATGCCACTGACGGAAGTGACATTAAAAATATTGCCCGATTTAACTTTTAAGATTTCATTTAACTTTCTTTTATAAAGCACATGAGTCAACGAACTAGTGACTTCCTCTAAATAGCCTGCAGCTACACACACACATACGCACACATACACATACACACATACAGAGACTATCTTAAAATTACTTAAATTCTTTCATTTCTCCCTCAGTTTGAAAAATACTATATAATCTACAATCTAGAGGCTCATAAAGACGGATTCTGCCGCAGTGCAGCTTCACGATGTTCAGCCTGAACTCTCGCTGCTGCCAACACTTGGACTTTCTTCCACAGATTGTTTCCTTCCTACGTCTCTACTCTAGGGACACATCTCCCTCATATTAGCCATTAAAGAGTTAAATACTAAGTAGTTACTGAACTGCTAATTTAGAGCACACACTCACAAAAACACACCCGTTAACACTGGTTATTAGTGGCGTTAAATTAAAAAAAAAGGTCATATAATTCTCGCAATGTTTTTGGACTTCTTCATACTACATACTACCGGTTCTTTAAACAAAAAACACAGAACTGAGGATCCATAATTATACTGGTTTGCAAAAAAGTTTTGAAGAGGGCCTATATACCTATTTAAACCTGTTTTAAACACCACCATTTCATTGCAGAGAATTTTATTAGTTGAATAAATACGTGTAACAGAAGTACATTATGTCGTTTACAGATGGTTTTTCTGCATCCGTTTAAAGCTGGCTATAGGTAAATTAGATAACTGCAGAATCAGATCTATATTCAGTCATCTAGGACGGGGGTGTATCTCAGTAGTAGAGCGCCTGCTCGCTGCCCCGGGTTGCGTCCCAACAGGAGCACGAACGAGCGTCAAATGTAGGGCGGTCCCAAGCCCAGATGAATGCAGAGTGTTGCATCAGAAAGGGCATCCAGTGTAAAAAACTGACAAATATGAGCATTTAAAATGGAAAAAGGGTGACACGCTGTGGCGACCCCTAATGGGACAAGCAGAAAGGGAGGTTATCTGTATTAGATCATCTCACCATTGTTCAGCTACGTCCATAAGCATCTACAGCTGTGTTGACTGGCCAGTCACTGCTGGCCCACTATTATCAGTGTTTTGTTCAGTTCAGGATTTTGTCCATTTCAGATGTGATGTTAAGACTTTTCGCAGTTCTTTCATTCTTTCCCATCTCCCTCCATTCCCCAATCCTTTGCCACCTCCAGTCATCACACAACCCCATTTCCCACTCCTCCTCACTGCCACCAATGAGGAGCTAGCACATATATGGCCTCTTTTATTTCATCATAATTAAACAGGTTTGTGCCTTTATTCTATGTCCATTAGCAGAGCCCATAGCACTGCTTGGGAAATGGTCATTATCACAGACAGAAATAGGAACATAAATTTGCTGTTAATGAAAATGTCAATTAGTGGTCTACTGTTAGAGGGGAGGGGGCTGATTGTGCCACCACTGTAAATGTAACCTACACATGCTCACTAGGGTGCCTCACAGACATATGTACTTGTCTTTACACACCTTTAAGACAAACACCTTTCATACAAGCATAGTTTTAAATGAACAAAAGATACAATTTTTCACCAACAGCTTTTTATTTTTATTGCCGCGTCTAATTATCTGGGCTCAAGCACCGAGTCATCGGCTGAAAAAAAATTAAGAAGCGATGAAAAAAGATGGAAATTACCGCAAATGGATGTTTGCTAAAATAATACAGAGGTTCTTATTGTTTCATCCTGAAACTGTTTCGTCTCCAGAATCCCTGTGTTTGACAAGTTGTTTGGATATTTTTATTCACATATTTGGGTCATTAATCAAATGGCGGCATGGAGGGAGGGCAAGCAGAGAGGGGATGGATGTGATCCATATAGCGTATCTTCTTCAGGGCTCGAGTGTGTGTGTGTGTGTGTGTGTGTGTGTGTGTGTGTGTGTGTGTGTGTGTGTGTGTGTGTGTGTGCGTGCAAGATCAATCTAAAAGTCCTCTGCAACAGCCACTTCAAACCCTGGGCGCAGTCACAAAAAAATGATTACCATTACACTCCCACCCTCCCCACACCTCCCCTCTCACTCTCAACAGACGACGAGGGGAAATAAATGTTGCCACACACACACACACACACGTGCGCGCACGCACACACACACACACACACGCAATTGCAAATATACCATTGGCTGGAGTGCTGGAAATGACAGAAATAAAAAAGACGGATTCCCACCTAAACGTCAATATGAGGGGGATGTATTAAAAGTGCATTTGAAATTCTTAGCAGCGTTCCACTTCATTTCTGAATGTCTGGGTCTTGCACCCTTAAAAGCAGAAGGAAATAAATCAAGTTGTTGCTCATGCCGAGACCCCTATAAAAATAAATAGATGAACGCTGGTCACCTCAGAACCATTTTTAAAATGTCCCCTTGCTGCACTGTATCCATAATTATGATTTTGATTGTCTGTGACCACATCCTCCAAGATCAAATGTGAAGCGGAATAAAAGCACTGCATATGAAGAGATTTATTTGTTGTCTGCTGGGATTAAGGCTGTGCATGACAAACAGAAAGCTAATACCTTCGCTTTAAAGTGTTGGGCTTGTGGCTTCAGCAACAATACTTACTAACCTCCACCCCTACTACATATATACACAACAGATTTTGTGTAGAAAATTATGCCGCGGATGGTTTGTAGTGTTCACATTTATATGTTGTGTGCAGGTGATGCTTGACGATGCTACTCAGATAATGCAAAAAACTTGGATGTAGATGCATCCACAGAATTAGTGACACACAAACCGCTGCAATGTGTTGATTTTGGCATTTTAACGTTTATTTCATTAATACTATGGGACTGTCGAAACAGAAATGTCGTAGGTTAACATAGGTCGCTAATGGTGGCATGGCCTGACCTTGACCTGAGACGTTACAACTGTGTGTCAAGTGTCCTTTGATGGGAGAGCCGTTCAGTCAAGTCAACTAGACAGCACTCAGAAAGAGCGAGCGTCCATCGTCCAGGACAAACAATCTGATACGACTCCAACGTGAATGTGAACGGACAAGTGGTTTTTAGCCTCATCAGAATGCAGTGATGTTAAAATTGAAACAATTATTTTGTGAGAATCTCAGGAAAATAAATTTCAAATCTTTCTTTCGCTGACCGCCCCCCCCCCCCCCCGATCTTCCCTTCACCTATTGGGCCTGCCGTGGTTCAATCAGTCAATCAATCAACTTTTATTTATATAGCGCTTAATCGCATCTGAAGACATTTCAAAGCGCTTTACAGATAGAAAGCCAACAATGCCCTCCAGAGCAAGCATAAGCGACGGTGGTGGGGAAAAACTCCCTCATTGAGGAAGAAACTCTGGGCAGGACCCAGGCTCTGGAGGGTAGTCATCTGCCTTGACCAAGATCAAGGATGAGGTCAAGGCTGAGGTTCTTTCTGTGTGAAATATATCAAGTCCCTTAGAACTTTTGTTTGGTGCTTTTTTTACTTTCTAAATTCTATAGCTGCAGGTTAAATAAGCTTTTAAACAAGAATATACCGTCAACCAGCTCTGCTATGAGAAAATAACGTGAAATATCTGCACCCAAGCAGAGAATGAAGCCACTCACCTTCGAGGTGGAGGCAAAGCATCAGGATTGTATGACTGGAGAATAATAATAATAAAAAATAAAAAAGAATAAAAAAAACAACATTAACAACAAAATTGTAAATTAGCTTTTCTGTAAGAAATCTTTGTGCAGAAAAGCTAAAGCTTACAGCTGCTATTAAGAGGCAGTGTGATGACCTCTCAGAGTCACCGTACATTTGCACATTATCCATATGCCAGGCTGTTTCAGAGAGACGTATATCCTTATTAAAATAAAATTAAACCTGCATTAATTATAATTCTTGGCAGACTTCGGATGTGCTTTGGCACAGAATGACAGCAGTAAATAATCAGCTGCTTTGTTGGGTTTTGTTTATTTCTTTGTTTGTTTTAGTCTTATATTTTCTATCGGTGTTTGCATCTAAAAAAGTTACTGCGCACATACATATACACTCATACACACAAGATCCCAGAATATGCTCAAAATAAACACAAGGGCGAATGATAACACAATGGAATACTTGTTTCAGTCATTTAAAGGGGATTATTATGATAACACATTGCATGTATTTACCGTTCATCCAGTAAAACCACCAAAGTTTTATGCGTTTAAATTTTATTCAGATCAGGGTTGCTAAATGTGGCTCTATGTCTTCATCTGTGTTTCAAAACCGGGTTTAACATTGATCTACAATTATCGTCCAACGTCACTCTGATGTTACACCGGCGTCCAGGGCCAGCTGGAAGGGTCAGTGGCCCACAATGTTTTTGACAACCACAGAGCTCAACAATCAACTATGTTCTCTCCAGAAAAGCTTAGCGGCTGTGTGCTGGGAATAAGCTGCTATAATAAATACAAGCCTGCCCACACACATACAAACACACACAGTATGCACAATATCCCAGACTACACACAAACACACACAGGCAAACAGTGACACTCTAGTGAATCTTTACTCAGTCGCTGAAACAGACCGCCCATCATTACTTTGATAGCTGTCATTTCTACACAAGACTTGCTGTTGGGGGAAATAAAAGAGTTGGTGGTAATGGAGGATAATTACACATCTCTCTCCCTCACTCACTTGTTTTTCCTCTAATGCTGCATTGCACAGGATGGATGCCAGTGAAGTCACAAACTGCAGCATTCAGCCCCATTACATCAGCAATGAGTGGAGATGCGAGCAACATCTGGTGTCTGAGCTGTGATAGAGAGCTGTGCCCTTTCAATAGATATCTGGAGGCGACACATAGAGGTATAATACAACTCAACATTAAGTCTTCAAAGCCCACTTAGGTACAGGGTGTGGATGTGAGAGGTGTGGGGGAGGAAACAAGTGATAAAGAAACAAAAGTAGTGGGAAAAGAGAGTGGAAAGACATGGAGGAGGGAGAGGGCAATGGCAGAATAAGTTGTTGGCATATGGAGGGGAATGGATGAGGGTTTGATATAGAATTAACAAAAACGAATAGAATTACACAAAAATAAATAATAATAATAATGATAATAACAATAATAATAATAATAATAATAATAATAATAATAATAGAAATAATAATGTTGATATTAATAATAATAATAATAATAATAATAATAATAATAATAATAATAATAATAATAATAATAATAATAATAATAATAATAGTATACAGTATGAACTGAGGAAATCATGTTTCAGACAGATTGATCAGCAAACTGAGAAAAGAAAGAGAAAAATAAAATACGGGCAGGGGAGATTTAAAGGACCCTCTATCTGTTGAATAGACATTTCTTATGTTCGTTCACACTAAAGTAGATGCTGAGCTATTTTAATCGTATAAATTACTTCTGTCCAAATAGTTTTTTTTAATATGAGCTTGTTTGACTGTAATCTATGATTTTGAAACCTTTACTTATAATGGCACAATCACACTATCATCAACTCCACATGTGTTCACTCATAGTTTTGATGCCTTAGGTGAGAATCTACAATGTAAGTAATCATGAAAATAAAGAAAACATATTGGTGTGTCCCAACTTTTGGCCTGTACTGTATGTATGGAGTGTAAAAACACTTGGGATTAATAAAGTTTCTTGAATTAAAAATTAAATAAAATTTGAACTACAACCCAACTCTTCTTCATTTACCTGGTTGTAACTAATTGTACAAGTTTGCCACTAACTAATGACATTATGTGTCATTATGACACTGTTACCGTGTCCATATGCCTCCACAAATTAAATCCATCGTGTGCTTTATGAAGGCAGCGGTGACGATGTGTGTATTAGGCGTGTGTTTTTCACTCTTTTCTGGATGCATTTTCACATTAGTAAGAGTACATTTCACTAAAAACAACCCATCAAGGGCAGTGGAGACATCATGGATACAAGCAGATTCCTGCAGCTCATTGACTGCAGGTCACTTTTACTGCTGGATGTGGGGAATTATGTCACTGTCGTTTGTTGAAGAACGTTTAGTACTGGTGATTACGAATTTAACTTTGAGAGCAGGGAGCAAACATTGGAAGTAATAGGAAAACAGAAAAAATGAAGGCCTGCTTCTGATGTAGGCCTCCTCTGTCTCATTGTGGCAAAAGAACATTTATATGTGGTACTTCATGATTCGTATTTACAGGAAATCTGATTTCACACAGCCTTAACTTTAAGAATGATCTAAGTGAGAACAGAGAACTTAAATAAAGTAGTATTGTCTGTTATTTAATATAGATGTGTGTCACTCTCTGTTTTACACATATTCACACGCTCTATGGAAAATCAAGAGATCGCCTTCAAGTGCGGTGACACGTCAAGCTGAGCCTTCAGCTGTTGTTACAGCGACGCTCAGCTGATCAGCAGCTAGCCTGACAACTTCATTCACCGAGCATCTGCTAGCTGTCAGTTACACCCAGCAGAGGAATGCACAATTGTGTGTGTGTGTGTGTGTGTGTGCGTGTGTGTGTGTGTGTGTTTCCTGAGGCTATTGATGAAACTGTCAGAGAGAGGATGAGACATGTCCATCACCCATCTTTATCTTGCTTTCTGCCTGTTGCTCTTTTATCCGCCGCCCCCCCCCCCACCTTGTTTATGTCTGTCTGTGTCCTTGATCACCCCATGCTCAGCGTTTCCTATTCATTCTTCATTAAGCCTCCCACACACAATTATCTCCATGCGCATCATCATCGCCCACTGTCTCCTATTATACACCATCCGATTTTCATATCCAGTATATTAAAGGTGAAATATATCACAGGATGTAGGACTGAAATGAATATGTATATTATTTACACAAAGGAAAGAAGGCAAGAAAGAAATAAAGAAAGAAATAAAATAAAAAATAATATACAATAATCCGTCGCTTGTTCGCGCTTCAAGATGCACGGTTTCCCTATATCGCGTAGGTAGTCATGTGATACCGAACGCACATGCTATTGGCTGACAGCATCCGTACTAGCGCTGCCTTCCGAGACTCACAAAAGTGCTTTAAACAGTCTTGTAAAAGTGTGGGAAAAAGGTAATACAGATAGAAGGTGGTTTAATATCAGTATGGGAGGGTTCATAAACGTTTAAATTACTGTAAGCATTAGGATAAATAGTTTGTCGCTATTTTGCAGAATTTTGTTTTTAACTGGTGGTCCTGGAACACATTAACAGTGAGTATCGAGGGATTACTGTATTTTTTTATTTTTAAAAAGCTAATTGTTTTCACAGAAATTTCATTTCAAAATAATCACAATCATAAAACCATACAGAAAAGGAGATACAAGCTTCTCACTGATCACAGAACATATCACGTCTTATACACAACTTTTTTTTTTAATTGATGCAATATTAGGTTCTTGGTAGTTCATGTCTAAAATTGAGTTTTCTATTCAGTTAAACTCCCCTCCTAAAAACAAGTATTCACTTCTGCTGCATTTTAGGATTTCCTCATTTAACATATTTTTAAAAGCCACTTTATCTGTGCCTACATTTGGAGCGTACACACAAATGAAAACCATCTTCGTCCTTTCCTTTCAAACTCGGCCCATACTTTTCGAATGTGGCCTGACGTGATGTCTTCCACTAAAACAGAGCAAGGTTTAAAAGCACAAGGGAATAAAATCCACACTCTACCTCTGGTTCTGGATTTGTGGTTTAAAAAAAAACAACAAAAAACCCACTTCTCCATTCCATCCCATTCTTGCTTCCAATCAGCTTCACTTCCAACATTGCAGTGTGTTTCCTGAACATACATTCATAAATAAATAAATCAACGTGTAACTTTTTTACATTTATCAAACTTAAAACAGAGGCTGTTTTCTCAATGTCACTCCCTCCATTAATATTCAACAAGCCCAGTTTAATGTTGCACATATTAAAAATGGAGCCTAAAACAAACAAGTGTGTGAAACACAGGTTTTAAGAAGGCATAAATATGTAAAGACAACTCATTTTCCGTTAGCTGTTTTATTTACTTTTGCCATAAACTTTTTTAGTCTAGAAACTTCTAGTTCAGTCAAAACTGTACATTTAATTCCTTATTCATTCTTTAAATAAAACATGGTGTCTAAAAACAAGTTAAGATCAGGGAAGAATTTTTTCTACCTCAATCCTTAGAGCTTTTATGTCCTGCAGGAATGTTTTTTTTTTTTTTTTTTTTCTTGGTGTGTATTTTCCATACATGGCTTATTTCAAACAGTTTTTATTCTTACGCTCGGATCTACTTCTCATCTCTCAATCTGTGCTTTTCAATAAAAACATTTTCCTTATTTTTTTCGTTTTGTATCTTTCACTACTTTCACTCATTTTGTATCGCTCACTACAACGAAAAACCCAACAAAGTGACCAAATGTGTGATTAAATTATTTTACACTGAAATGTAAATTAACATACAAAAAAAAAAAGAGTAAAACAGTATGAACATAGTGCTGGGATGCCACATTCTCAACTCACTACCTAATGCTGTCTCCCAGCATGCCCCACAAAAGACAGAAGAAACAAACAAACAAACAAAGAAAGAAGAAACGATTATTTAATTTATTTGCATTTGATTCATGTTTGGATGGCTTGTTTTATTCAATAAACTTGTCAAGTTTTTATATATTATATAAACTACAGTTTCATGCTTCCATGTTCATCAATTGGTAATGCAGGTATCAGACCAGAGAGCCTATTGCTAAGGTGTGTGATTGTCCAGATATCTAAAGTATTAATTAAAAGTTACTTGACAGAGGAGCATTTAGAAAGATTGGAGGCTTCGCTGTGAATGCACAGTCCTTGCTCTTTCATCTGGGGGTGGTAAATGGACCTCTGCTATGTATGTCTGCTCAGTTTAAGTGTTGTTGCTTATACAAATTTAATGAGCATTTTAGTTGCACTTTTTAATGTGCACACCACAGTCTTATGCATAATTGAAGATTGTACAAGTAGTGTATCATGTTTTTTTTCAGCGAATATTAATCTAGTAGAGGAAAATTAAAGAATTTTGTTGTGTGTGTGTGTGTGTCTAACATACAACATATGTGCCTTGTAATGCTGACTTACAACATTTTTTCTGTAACTTTTTTTTAGGGGTGGGGGGAGGGGGGTCATTTAGTCTGTTTGAGGTTCACTACAGTAAGACATCACACATTGAAACAACTATTAACTTCTTGTCTTTCCTTGAGCTGCTGGTCATGAGAATCTGACTCCAACATAAAACATCAGACACACAAACTACAGTCAGACTGAAAGCAGTCAAAGGGCTGGCTGCTAGGTTTTGCCTGTCTGTTGATTGATATTAAGCAGCACGCAGTGGGTTTATATGAGCCTTTTGACTATGGACAGAGTGGACGGTGAGCTCAAACAGAAAAGTTCCAGACTGTAAAACTAAAATAATGAGCTATAATATATAAGACGACTGCGTAGATCTTAGAGCAGCTCCAGAATTGGGATGTAAATCAGTATTTACTCTGTCAGTGTCCCACCTACGGAGGCGTCCAAATTAAACACGATGTAGCCAGAGCGACCGAAGGTGAAGCAGAGACCATGTCTGCTCTGACCCTGTGATTGTGTCACATCTTGGAGGCAGTAGTGTAGATAATCTGATGTGGATAGTGTTGCATTCATGTCAGCCTCGACAGGCAGGTTATTGTCATCGTCCCCTGCTCTAACATACCCCCCCCCCCATCTCCCGCTCACTTGGTGTCTGATTGTCTCATCACTCTTCAGTGTTGTGACTCCCACCTGACGTCCAGACAGGAGTCATCCTCCTGCAAGGGGGATAATCAACATCTTATCAGTATACTGCCAATATCCTCCCCACTGAAAGTGGACATGGACCCACACATGTGCACACTTAGTAAAGTAACCACACATCTAGCATGTATGGACTCTTTTTCTGAACCTGAGGCAACTGTTTACCGCATGTGATGTTGCTACATAAAATATACAGTGGGGAAAACAAAGCATGTAGTCAGTCACCAATTGTGCAAGTTCTCCCTCTTAAAAAAAAGATGAGAGAGACCTGTAATTGTCATCATAGGTACACCTCAGCTATGAGAGACAGAATGAGACAAAAAAATCCAGAAAAAATCGCATTGTTTGATTTTTAAAGAATTTATTTGCAAATTCTTGTGGAAAATAGGTATTTATTTTCCACTGTATTCACACCTCGTGGCTGAAGTTTCACGTCAGGTCTCTAATCGCTGTACTGTGGACACTGTGCAGCCTGACGTTCATTTAATAAGGCCTGTCGAACTTATTAGTAGAAAAAATGGTTATTTATTTTAGTTATAAATATCTTGGTGTTCAAATCAACAATAAACTGGACCGGGCTGGACTCTGTAGAAGAGGAGGTTGGGAGCAGAGTGTCATTCAACATACAACCCATCATGGACAACACCGCTCGACCCCTGCATGAGACTGTAGCTGCACTGAGCAGCAGGCCACTCCTCCCCCAGTGAAAACAGAACGCTATTACAGATCCTTCAATGCAATAAGACTCTTCAATACAAAACAATATTAAATGCTTGTTTTGTGCCATATGAGGATGTCTAAACCAGATCATGGTCATGGTCAAATACTTTTTTTGTTTTGTTTGTGTACTGCAATCGATCTGCCATGTCTTCACGTGTCGTAATCACATCTAGCATTGTGTATGCAAGGGGCTATTTGTTCTGGAATAATGTGTATATGTGGTCATCTGTAAATTATCTATCTATTCATAAAATATTTTGTTATTTATTACCAGCAAATTATTATCAGCAAGGTCAATTTATTGTTATTTTTTTATTTGCCTTGTCGAGTGTGAGTTGTCCATCATCTGGTCTAATGTGTTGCTGTAACGAAGAGAATTTTCGTTTTGGGAGAGGGATAAAGTAAGATTCTATTCTATTCTATTCTATTCTATTCTATTCTATTCTATTCTATTCTATTCTATTCTAAAATGTTAGATTTCACTTTAATAAAATGCAGTTCTTCCTGTGTAAACTAGGTGTCACTGTTCCAATGTGTGTTGATTGATTACAGTCGGTAAACTAACCCAAAGGGACAAATCACAAATTGAGCAGTGAATTTCATGCGTGGACTCCATTTGCACTGATAACAAAGTAATGCTGGGCCATGAACTCCATTGTGTCCTGTTGTAGAATCAAGTGTATGAGTGTCCCTGCTTTAATGAATGTCTCAGACTTCAGAAGGTCAGAAGTAGACATGGGATTACTGGGGATATTATGTTTCTTGACTTCATTTGTCCTAAATTGTGTCTCACTGCTATGATCCAGGACCCAGCTTTACCAAGGTACAACAGATGCACACTTCTGCTTGGGTTTCTTTTGAATAACCAATTTTCATTCTGGATAAACTGAACACAGGCTGTCTGCCTTCATGGCTCCATTTATTTATGATAGCTTAACCCCTTTCCCATGTCCTAATGAAAACAACACAAACAAACACGAATACTGTAAAACTTGATGTAAACTTAGCACAACAGTGAAACAATATCCTAATGTGTTAATTGCTTTTGCAGTGTTACAATGATCTGCCACACAATCTGAGAAAAATGTCACCACAGCGATACAGAATGACATTATTTACAGGAGGGTACAATAAACTGTAAATAGTAAAGGGTCATGGGAAGTTAAAGGGAAAATAACACACACACACACACCTACACACACACACACCTACACACACACACACACACACACACACACAAACACACACACACACACAAACACACACACACACAATTTTGTCACAGATTTTCCGAAATTTCACTCATGATTCAACCTGAACATAAGATGACATTTTTATTCCCCTTCAAAATGTCAAAAACTAAAAAAATAAATGTTGAATATTATTATCCTTGTCCAGACAGTGACAATAATTGTGAAGCTTTCTAGTTTCTTGCCCTTAAGGACACTCATAACAAAACCATTAAAAATGTAAAATTTACAAAGTTCAGTTCAAAATGTCAGTCAGTTTATGTCAACTTTGAAACAAGGTGACACTTAAATATGCTGACATATGTGTTAAGGTAGAAGTTTAACACAGTAGAACCAAGCTAAACCTTTTCTTCCAGTTACGTCTGCCAAACTATTCCAGAGGTATGAATGTGAAGTTTATCCTCAAGTTTAATTGGAATTGCCATAGTTATTGTTGGTTTTATAGTGGAATCTTTTGCTGAGACCCTTTCATTTGTTTTTTGCTTAAAGTCTTTAAATTGTAGCCCACTCATCAGCTTGCATCTGATGGTCTAATGATGATTAGGCAATGCTCCATTCCCTCTCCCTGGGTAGACAAGCTATATTTGAGTGTCTTGATAAAAAATAGAATTTAAATATAACTAAATTTTTTTCCAAAGTGGCTTTCTGATAATACAGAAAATACATTTTTCAAGGATTCCCACTTACCTGGCTCCTACCATTCAGTACTTGTACTGAATAAAGTCTTACTCTACTCTCTCTCTACTCTACTCCATCCATCTTCCACCACTTATCCGGAGTTGGGTCGCCAGGGCAGCAGCTTCAACAGGGAGCCCCAAACTTCCCTTTCCCTGGCCACATCCACCAGGTCTGACTGGGGAATCCCAAGGCGTTCCTAGGACAGTGTTGAGATAGAAATCTGCACCAGATTTCAAAACCAGCTCAGCTGACTCCTTTCCATGCGAAGGAGCTGCGACTCTAGACTGAGCCCCTCACCCTATCTCTAAGGGACACACCAGCTACCCACCTGAGAAAGCCCATTTCCGCCGCTTGTATCCGCGATCTCCTTCTTTCAGTCATGACCCATCGCTCATGACCATAGGTGAGGGTAGGACCAAAGATTGAACGGTAGATAGAGAGCTTTGCTCCTCGGCTTAGCTCCCTTTTTGTGGCAACAGTGCAGCTCTCACTTTGGGCATACAGGGATTGGATGGCCCTAAGGAGAGGCCCCCTCACCCCATACTCCAGCTGCGCCTCCTACAGTAAGTCCCTTGGGACCCGATTGTACGCTTTCTCCAAGTCCACAAAGCACATGTAGACTTTATTGGCATACTCCCAAGCCCACTCTAGGATCCTTGCGAGAGTAAAGAGCTGGTCCGTTGTTCCACGACCAGGACAGAGCCCACATTGTTCCTCCTCAATGCAAGGTTAGACAATCGGCTGGAACCTCCTTTCCAGCACCTTGGAGTAAACTTTCCCAGAGAGGCTGAGGAGTGTGATGCCCCTGTAGTTGGTACACACCCTCTGGTCCCATTTTATGTAAAGAGGAACCACCACCCAAGTCTGCAAATCTTTCGGCACTGTCCCAGACTGCCATGCAATGTTAAAGAGGTGTGTGAACCGCGACAGTACATCAGCACCCAGAGCCTTCAGCACTTCCGGGAAAATCTCAACAACACCGGGGCTCTGCCACCGTGAAGTTGTTTAACTACCTCAGTGACTCTGCCCACAGAGATTGTTTTGAATCCCCCATCATCCTCCACTTCTGCAACAGAGGATCGGTCAGTTGGGGTAGTTGGATTCAGGAGTTCCTCAAAGTGTTCCTTCCACTGACCGACAACCTCCTCAGTCGAGGTCAACAGTGTCCCATCCTTGTCATATACAGCTTGGATGGTCCCTCTCTTTCCCCTCCTGAGGTGTCGGACAGTCCTCCAGAACAACTTTGGTGTTGTCCGAAAGTCCTTCTCCATGGCCTCTCTGAACTCCTCCCACACCCTCTGTTTTGCCTCCATCACAACCGAGGCTGGAGTCCTTCTGGCCTGTCGGTACCCTACAACTGCCTCAGGAGTCCCCAGTGACAACATGCCCCTGAAAGCCTCCTTTTTCAGTCGGACGGCCTCCTTGACCACCGGGGTCATGGAAGCCGTTAGAGGGTTACTGCCCCTTGAGGCACCCAAGACCTTGAGACCACACCTCTCAGCTGCAGCTTCAGCAATGGAAGCTTTGAACATCGACCATTCAGGTTCGATGTCCCCAACCTCCACAGGGATGCATGAGAAGCTCCTGTAGAAGTATGAATTGAAGGCCTCGCGGACAGAGTCCTCCTCCATTCACCCATACTACTCGTTTGGGCTTACCAGGTCCATCCAAAGGTTTCCCCCGCCAATGGACCCAACTCACCACCAGGTGGTGATCACTTGACAGCTCTGACCCTCTCTTCACCCAAGTGTCCAAAACACACGGTCGAATGTCAAATGGTACGATCATTGACCTCCAACCCAGGCTGCTCTGGTACCAAGTACATCCTTGTGTTCGAACATGGTGTTAGTTATTAACAATCCATGACTAGCACAGTCCTACAACATAACACCGCTCGGGTTTAGATCAGGGAGGCCATTCCTCCCAATCACGCTTTCCAGGTACCTCCATCATTGCCGACATGTGCATTGAGGTCCCCCAAAGGAACAATGGAGTCCCCTACAGGGATCCCATGAAGGACCTCATTGAGGGACCTCAAGAAAGCTGAATACTCCGAGCTGCTATTCGGTGCATACACACAAACAAAGGTCTCCCTCCAACAGCCTTAAGGCGTAGGGAGGCGACCCTCTTGTCCATCGGGGTAAACTTCAACACAGTGGCGCTCAGCCTGGGGCTTGTCAGTATCCCCACACCCGCCCTGCGCCTACGCCTGACGCAAATCCAGAGAAAAACGAGGTCGAAACCCTATCAGGGAGTTAGATTCCAGAACCAAGGCTATGCGTGGAGGCAAGCCCCACCAGATCCAACTGGTAACGCTCCACCTCCAACACAAACTCTGGCTCCTTCTCTGCCAGTGAGGTGACCTTTCACGTCCCCAAAGCCAGCTTCTGCTGCCCGGGTCTGGTCCATCGTGACCCCCTGTCATCACTGGCACCCATATGGCAGTGCATCCGACCCCATCGATCTGCCCTGTGGGTGGTGGGTCCACAAGGGTGGGAGAAATCCATGTTGCCTTTTTGGGCTGAGCCCGGCCAGGCCCCGTGGCAGACCCGGCCACCAAGTGGCTCCAGACGAGGGCCCCGGGCCTTCCTCTGTGCAGGGTCACTTTTTTCCCTTCTCAGTTTTTCATGGGGCCCTCTGAACCATTCTTTGTCTGGCCCTTCACCTGAGACCTGTTTGCATTGGGTGACCCTACCAGGTGTACAAGACTTCCGATAACATAGCTCCCGGAATCCTTAAGGCACACAAACCTCTCCATCACGATAAGGTGATGGTTCCTTGTACGGTACTGGATATTTAGTTCTATTTGTCATAAAGAAATTTTGAAATACAACTTGATGTGACAAACTAATAACTGAAAAAAAATATTTTTGTGGCTCTCTATTGTGTTTCAGAACCTGCTTTGACACCCAGGAGCACCAAAGCAAAGTGATGGTGCAAAGCATGACGAGTAGAAGGAAGAGAACAAAGTAAAAAAAAAAAGGTGAACCTGAATGTCTGCAAAATAATCATGAGGCTCTTTGTCTTTGTCTCTCTGTCACACACACACACACACACACACACACACACACACACACACACACACACACACACACACACACACACACACACACACACAAACATACATACATAGCTGCACATCCACAGTTAAACCCCAAAAACTTTACCCTCTTGTAGCCGTCCAACTTTAGCAGACAGCTGCTCGGTGGCCATGTAGTCAGTGGCCAGAAGCTATTTTGCAGCATAAAATAAGGCTCTCATTTGAGTTGCTCCTGTCCCCAGAGAGAGAAATTTCTCATCTGTGCAGTGTCTGCTGTGTTGCTGAGAGACGTTGATTAAAAGTTGTCTGCTAACAGATTTTGAAAAGACAACAGAATCTTTCTGGTTTTGATAGTTTTACCTCTTTTTTTTAGTTTGTTTGTTCTTGTTTTTGCTTTGCATTAAGATGGACTTCCTGTATTCACACACACACGCACACACACACACACACACACACACACACACACACACACACACACACACACACACACACACACACACACACACACACATCCTTGTGGTGCTTTTATGCATCTTCTTTACATATATTTTTTGTGACAGGACTTACACTTGTAATGTATTCCAGAGGTTAGCAGCCCCTGCTTTCTTGCTGGGGCTGCTGAATTGCCCCCTGAGTGTTGCACACTGAACCTGGGTCCATGGTGTCCTCCTCTTCCACTGATCTAGCGGTGACAGGATCCATCCCAAACCCCGTCATTGTCTCAAGCATCCCTGGAGCTCCCCTGGTGCCTGGCCACAGCCTTGCCCCAGGAACCCCAGCCCCTGTGGGTGGGCCCTTATCTGGATGTCAGGATTCACCATCAAGCTTCTCCACTGGTAGCGCTACCAGCGATATACTCTGATATTAAACCAGCTCCTCTCTAACTCTGACACCCATGCCTCCATGTTACCCTTGTGAGACTGGCACAAACAAGCCTTCAGCTGAATCTGTCCTGCCAGACAATGTTTGATTCGACAGCACATCAGCAAGTGACCTTATTAAACTTCAGTGGAGACATGAGAGGGCAGCAATGTTGGGTTACTTCTCCACAGTTTGAAAACTCTTAACATGGAAACTCACGGTGATCTGCTTGTCTTTTGGTTGTACTTTGGGAAGAGAGAATGCAGCTTTGGAGCTGCTGGGAATTCTGTGTGTGCGTACACTGTATGTGTGTGTCTCACATGACAGATATTGGCTTCAATCACAATTTTCTGATCTGTTTCAAATCAAACAGAGTCAAACAAATTTGATGTTTTACTTATTTTTTCAGTTTAACTGGTTGGATTTACTTTTACTTGTGATGCTGATAGAGTAGATGTGCACATATTTCCATTGTTTGTTTTTCCATTCCAACAGAAAACAACTTTATGTCAAATTGCAGTTTTTTGAGCTTAATTTAAACTCCAACTAGTAAGGGCATGATTTCTATGTATCTCACGGCACACGCATACACATAAGTATCCAGCATTATTTATTGTGTGCATATTTGTATTCATTTAACATTGAGTTGCCATTATCTAACTATGATATCTAAGACAGGTTTAAACCTAAAGCTATCCTAAAGTCAATCTCAGACCTGAGTGTTAAAGGTGAATGGAGTTGTCCAAATGAAGGAAAGAAAATAGAATAAAATATTTATTCATGCATCATTAAAAGCAGAGGGGAGGAGGCCCGTTATGAAAAGTCCAGAAAATAACTAATTTTCTAATTAAAGCATACATTTTTAAACTCCTGTCCTGCAAGAATAAAAATCCCCAATAAGCTTTTATTATGCATTAGATCTGTGGTACCACCAACATGAACCCTAACTCTAAGCCTTTATATACCACATTAAATAATGTTTAAGATGCAAATGTCTTTTGGTTTGTTTGTTTTGCATGAAAACTCTATAACTGGACAACCAATCCTACAGTTTGATGCAATAAATTGAGGTTCTAGCTCACCAACCACCCACTATATACGTATGTATATACAGTATATATGCTGAGAGAGGTTTAGGGAACATGTCGGTGTGACCTTAGACCCCAGAGGGACCAATTCTGAATGACGTTAAGACGCCATGTAACATAGAAGCAACCTTTGAGAATGCTTACATGAGAAGAAAGGGAGAAGAAATGAGAAGGCAGCAGATGTGGTTCTGGACAGATGGACAGGGACTTTACCGCTTAAACATTATCACCATTCTCATCATCCATGACAATTCTGTCCACCAGGGACCAAGTGTTCGCTGAGAGGATGATGTCTCTGCTCCACAGAGAGGTGGTCACCAGGGACTCAACACGATGCTGCAGTTCTTCTACAGACAGAAATATACAACCATCGTCTTCTCATGCTGCATCACGGCAATGATTAACAGAACGCTTTAAGCAAAGACCACTCCCAGCTTCTCTTTATCAAGCTATTCTTGTTCCTTGGGATTTGGTGATGCATCCCAGCTCAATTATCTCAAATACTTATGTATATGCATGTTTATTCTCTCCATTCAAAATGATAGACTGTTACCGCAGTGTTTTAAATATGCAAACTACCCTTGTCAACAAAGCTGGGATTGAGAGGCTACCAATTATTTGCCGTCCGACAATGAAAGATGATTATCTAGGTGAGGGACTTGGTTCATCCTCAGCAGCTAGGAAGTGGAGTATTGATTGGCCATCAGGGAGCTAATAACACAAGGTTATCTACACGAAGCATGAGACAGTCTCCCTACTTAATACAGCAGTCCTATCTAGATTTAATATGTCCTTATAGCACTGAGCCAGGTTGGAAAGGAAGGGGTGTGCATCTGCCAGAGTCTAACAAAGGTCACACTACCGTCAAACCAAAGGGGGTGGGGTTGCAGCAGAATTATTTGGTTTGCAATCACAGCTCTGTTTTAGTTTCATTGGACATATCCCACTGCTTACATTGACCGCTGAGGCAGTGATCCACTGAAATGGTCCAGACAACAATGGAGGTCAAGGAACTTTAATCCATTGCATTTCAACATTTAAACCTAAGCGAAAGCAGAAACAGTCTCGCTGACACGCTGGGTATTCTAAAAACCTCACTGACAACATGAGCATAAGATAAGCATTAACTTTTGAGCAATATAGATGAAAACAAATCACACTGGGCTATTCAGAGTAAGAGTGATGTATCAGGTATAAATGGAGGCAGACCTGTAGCTAATCATTAAGGGTTTGGGGTTTGGGTTAGGGTCAGGGTCAGGGTCCCACTGTCAGATCATCATGTAGAAAAGTCCTCCTTTTCCTTACACTTTTCTTTTCAGACTTTATCTGAAGATGTTAACATGTGCATTCACGTAAACAAGAGTCTGGGGAATAATGTGAGTCTTCTCCAAAAAAAATTGATCGATTGCATCTACCCACCTCAATCAAGAGGAACAGCTTATTATGGTCCAGAGACATGGCACTGAGGTTTCCATTACTGTAGCTGAAAGCAATGCTGATGATGCAAATGCTGGCAGTAAATTGCTTTGATCTGTAAATTTCTATTAGTCCACTCAATACACTCTTAGTGGGCTCCGTTCTGTGGACGGCAAAGTTCAGCTTAAGACAAATAAGGACACACAGTCATTACTAAAAACCACCAAATTCAGTTTATTCCAGAGGTTGGGCATGCTGAGCTAGAGCTCAAAAAGTTAATAAACTCTTGTTTTATGTCCCACTGCTGCTCTGACCTGTGCAGGGACACTGCAAAAACAATGCCCTGAATTTAAATGTTTATCCAAAGGTTTGCTTTTTTTTTTTATCATTCATCTAGAGATGAACTGAATCTCAGGTAATCACCATCATCACCTGGTAAATCTTAATCTTTAGCAGTAATTCACCATTTAATTTCCCAAATGTCTGATGTTAAAAGCTTGTCCTCTACTACTAAGAGGAAACTGTCAAAAACCCACAGATAGTGTTCATACTGTAATTTTTACAGTAAAGAAAATAATTTCCATAATTTGATCAACATTAGCCTGATAAGCCGTTTAATAAAGACGATATAATTTAAATGGTGATAAAATTCACAACAGCAAAGTCAGCTGCTTGTCTCTGCAACAAAGAAGAGACTGAACATACTTGTTAGTAAAAGTGAAGACAAGAACCAGATGCACCTTAACTTTACTATGGTGATGGATGATGAACCAAAAATAAACTGAATCAAAAATAAACTGAATCAAAAATAAACGGAAGAAAGTCAAACAAAAACCGGTGACATTTACATGGACACTACCTCACTGTAATAGTAATTATGAAGCATTTTCCTTTTGCTTTTAAAGCTGAGGACAATATACATTAATGTTTTTAGAATTTTGCAAATTTTGTTGTAATATAAAATGTATAATATGACAGAGCTGCAGAGTGTCATAAAACTCAATAACTACTTTTGCATTTACATTTATAGTCACCGTTAGTTTGGAACGTGGCTAGATTTTCTTATTAAAGAACAAATGTTGAAAATAAATCATTGGTGAACGTCATTAAGAAACCTGCAAGAGCATGTTTCTTAATAAATGCTGCAAAATTAACCTCAATATCTCCAACAAACAACAGTATATATATATATTTTTTTTTATTCTAAAACATTACATTTCTCATGCACACCAAATCTAGAAAAGGCACTTATCATTTTAAGGCATTTTGCTCAAATGTTAGAAACAAGCTCAACAGCATGTGGATCATTTGCAGTGTCAGAATGTGTGAGGTCATCTGGCACGGTAATCCTCAGTCTGAATGTAAATCACAATGGCAGCAGCGAGAGAACACATTCCCTTGTTACTATGAACACCAAGAGAGCATTTCTCCAGAGAAATCAACATGGACATTCCTCAGCCATGTTCCAGGTCATGGCAGAGAGGCCTGAACACATAATGGATTTCTGCCTCCCTCTCACTGCATGTCTTGGTATTTCCCCCTCCATCTCCTCAGCACATGCATGATTTGAAATACATGAAAACATAGAAATATGGAGAAGCACAAGAATCCCAAGGCCAGCAACAGTAGGTTCATACAGAAGAGTGTTGGCATGTAATCTGAATGCTTCTACTAGAGTGTGGCTGCTTGTACACATAATTCAACCTGGGGCTATAGTGGAGTAATCTAGTGGCAGTCAGTCTGTTCTAGAGTGCTACCCTGGGTAAAAGCAATGGGGTTCTGGAATAAAAGATATCCCAAGCAGAGTTCAAGGTTTTGGTGGAGAAATTCTCTGGGGAGGCCGAGCACGCTGTAAGCCCCAAAGATTACATTTCAGTCCATGGCTCACAGTCAAATGCTCGCCAGTCGGAACAGGAAATTGTGTCGCTGTCACTGAAAACGCACAGAGAGAAATGTAAATGGCCTTCCCAGTAACAGACGCCTCATATGCAACCCTGGTTGTGTCCCCTGGGCTCTGCCTGTCCACCGTGTCCATCTTGTGTCAAATATCTGGTTTTAATACTGGATAGGGTTGGGGATGGAAGATGTGTGTTTTGGTGTGTGCATGAAGCTGTGAAACTATGCAACGGTCCAGCATAGAAAGTAGACCACACATAGATGTGTATAGAAAAATAAATGGAATATCAATATTATTAAAAAAAAAAAAAAAATCAATCAAATTGTTTTTTTATTGAGGTTGAACAAAAAGAAAAAAACGATCATAGTTTTAAATGAGAGTGTTGGAAGACAGAGGGCCAATAAACATATCAGTCAAGTTAGCAAACTAACATTGTTGAACATAAACTACTGCCATTGTTAAAATGAAAGCCTTCATGTTCAAAGTCTGTCTTCCGGCTGACAGTTCCATTTCAGCGGCACCGTCAGAGACAAAACAAACACATCGAAAGGGAACAAATTACAGCCACCAAGATTCCCTTTCGTCAGGCATCAAACAGAAGCCTTGAAAAGCTATCAGTCATAGCTAAGAAGAACTTGACAAGCAGAGAAACACAAGTGCCTGGAATTAAAAGCATGGTGCAAATGTTAAAGTCGACAGTCCAGACAGGCTATCTCAGGATGGACTGAGAACACAAGTCCCGTTACGGATCAGAACCGACGAAACCCACCCAGAGACACACGTCCATCCACAAGGACGCAATCAGCAAGAATGCAGCCGGAGACAAAGATTTGATTTCATAAATTTCTGTAGCCTACTTACAGTAATTAAAATGTAATAATTATTTTTTTCGAGATGAAAACAGATTCTGTTGTGTAATGAACTTCTTAATTTAGTTCCACACAATGGGAATAAATAAATCAGTTGAGGTCAGCTACATTCTTCAACACACCTTTCAGACGTTTAATCTGGGTGATAATGTTCATTCATATTTGTTCTTTCTCTCTTTCTCTCTCTCTCTTTTTTTTTCCCTAATAATTAATTATACATGAAGTTATTAATATAATGATGTATCATGATTCTCTGTAAAATATACAGTATTTGGCATTTAGACCTTGGCAGGAAGTAGACCTCTAAATTATCTGAGCGTACCATTTCTCCAATCAGGAGGTAACTTTAAATCAATATTTTGTCTGCTTTTTAACAGAATGAAACTTACCATTTTACCATCAGCTGTTCTTCCGATATCAATTCAATGCAATGCCCCTCCCCCTCATTCACATTCTGCACCCTGGAGTCTGTTCACTGTCCTTTCTATAAATTCTGCTCCACCTCCCTGCCATCCAAACCTTCACCACCACTGTGGAGACTACTGCTGTTTCTCAACAGTTTACGGCAAGACAACACTGTTAATGTTAGTATCACCCATGGGTTTGACTAACCAGGACATCCTCACACTTTCATTTTTTCTTATGAATTTGAGCCTTGACAAACAAATGGATTTGCTTACTCTTAAACATTTTTGGTTGAGATTGAGTATGAAGATTTCTTTTCTCCATATTTAAAAAAAACAAAAACAAAAAACAAAGAAAGGTTAAGTTGTTCGTAATAAAATCAAATAGTCTCTTTATTTTTTTCACTCCCAACAGCAATGCCAATGCACCATCTGTATCTGGTAATAGGTTTCAGCTTCAGTGTTTGTGCTTTGATCAAAATGATCAGCTCCACCGGTACAGTAACCAGAGCCTCACCTCTTTAAAACATTTGCTGCAGATAGAGTAATCGTGTTTGCCTTGAGCGCTGCAATACCATGCGTGACTCACTCTGAAAAGGGCACAACATCTGAGTTCACAGTGTTCAGTAAAATCTGCTATGAGTCCCTTTTCATAGAGCATAGAGGGGAAGCAGTGTACTCAAATAAAACATTCCCCAAATTTCCTTCTGGATCAGTATTTTTCCATCTCTCTGTTAAGACGATTGTGTTTGCTTGCATGTGTTTCGAGAGAAGGTGAAATAGAGTGGCCTCCAAAAGAAGTCCTGTAGGTCATGAAGCAAATCAGGTCTCACAGCTTTATTGTGAATCAGGTGTTACTACTAGAACTCTATCCAAAACAGAGAGAGGGAGAGATGAAGAAGAAAGAGAGAGGAGTGATTTATCAATGCAAAGTTAATAACTTCCATTTGAATCTAACTAAAAATCAATATTTCATTACCAAATTGTTAGTGGGAATGAAGAAGGATTAGGGAAGTTGGGGTGGCTGTGGTAGGAAGGAGGTGTTGGAGAGTTCGATGGGGAAGACGGGATGATTCATGGGGCCATCAGGCCGACTAGCAGGCAAGGAGGGAGGGCGAAAGAGGAGGGCGCTGGAAAAACTTGGTTTGCTCACCAATGACCTTGACTTCGAGAGGAAAATGCGTAGAGGAAAATAAAAAGCAAGTGTTATGTGCCTACAGGTCATAACAAGCTGATAAATCATAGTAGAGAGCAGATTGCATGTGTTTTGGGGATTTGTGTGAGCTGGTTATTCTCAGCACAGGCTAACAGGCTAACTGGATATGTGCCCTAATTTCTGCCTCACAGGTTAAAAAGGTTGTTGAGAGGGGCTCTACCACGAACCTCAGCTGGTGTTATACCCCAATCGTCACCCTTCATCCTCCTTATATTCAACTTGGTGGCAACATATTTCTATTTGAAAAAATGTCAGAATGCTAACACGTTAGCCAGTTTGCTGCTGCTATGCCACCAGCAGCGATCCCACGTTGAAACATGAACATACCGTATGAATGAGTTGCTCTATCTGCCTTCATAGCAACATCAGACACAGGAATGTTGCTATAGAACAAAACAAATTGCAGCCCAAAATGGCTTAACATCGAACCTTTTCTGCTTGTCACAAACTAAAAGTCTCATTTGAAGTTTTTGAAAGTCCTCTTTAAAGTTTTTTTTGAGTAACTGATGACGTGTGTCTTACAGTCATCATCGCTTCTGTAATGTCTTTGCCTGGAAACTATTTCCTGGCTCCCGAACAATGCAATTAATTAATTAGCATCAGATTGTCCCAACAATAAAAAGAATAAAATATAAACTTCAAAGAACAATGTGTGCTGTACATGGTTCCATCATGATGAATGTGATGAAGGCTGATCTTTAGGATCATCATCTCGGTTAACAGATATCACTTTGTTAAGAGTGAAAGCAGAGTAGGATTCAAACTGATATTTTTTCCAGGTTAGAGACTAGAATCATCGGTACTGCACTGATTTTCCATTGAAGCAGCTTAATTGGACTCTATATTTTTGTGAGTGGAGAAGTATCATAATGAACGTTTTCCTGTTGTGCAGTCAGCCCAGACTTTATATTGCTATATTATTCTAATCCCGGACAGACGTCACACTCAAACTCGATTAGAGTCCTTTATTGGTCAAATCCACCTCACTCTGGTTGAACGAAACTGCATCTCTTCTGAAAGACAGTGTGTTTTTTTTTTTTTTTGGTCTATGTTCCAGACTGAATGCACATCAGGTGACAATTAAGAGATAACAACTTAAATTGTGTGCCGCCACATCCAATTACTATCTTTCTCTGACACCTTTCCCTCCAACACAGAAGAGACACACATTAAACACAAAGGGGGGAAAAAAACAACAACAACACAATTCTGTGCTACCTTGTCGAAGACTTTACAGTGTAGTGTGCATTAACAGCAAAATTTTCCTGCTAGCCCCCCTCATCGTGTTCGCGTTCACTTGTGATGACCAATTATAACCTAGGTGGAGCCTGTGTGCGGAAGGGTTTTCTGTGTTCCTGTTTTTCTAAGCTTCGCTGAGAAAGTGCTTTGACTTTCTTCACCCTGCTTATCCTGATACATTTCAAACGATCCAAATATGACACATGTGCTCTAAATAATTCAGCTGCAGCTAGCATTAAACAACTGTTAACACATTACAATAATTAGTTATGCTTGCTTGACATGTTTGCATCTTTAATAATTAATGCATTTGTCTTAATTAACAACAACAATATTTTAGCCCTGTTTTCTTCTTCCTCAAGAAATAATGTAGAAACTGGCGATTACACCATAAATATTAATTAGATGGCCTTATTAAAAACCAGATAATGGGCCATGTGGGGATCAGTTCTATTCTAAAGGAAATAGGGTGAGATATATAAATCTTACTTGCCACAAATAATTTGCTTTGGAAAGACGTGTACATTTAAAAGACATCCTGCAGCTGACCATACTGTATGCAATAAAACATTAATACTGTCAACGGAGTTTCTGATTAATGTGAAAATTATGCTCATGTTATTAAGCCGAATCATAAATACAATCACATTAATCATAGGATGGAGTTTTTGCACCTTTCAAACCAGTTTCTCTCATGTGGAATTCCTCAACACAAACAGGAAAATAAATAGAATAGAATAAAATAATAATAATAAATATGATAATTTTTGTAAATCCAGTCTTCCTAAAGCATCCCATTGAACCTGCCTTAAAACAGCTTGTTGTTTGAGGTTCACATGGAGTATGCACAGTGGAAGTACTTAATATCACTAATATATCAGTGTCAGCAGTCTGTAATGCATCTACATTACAAATTTTATTCTAAACGCAAATGATTTCAAAGAAATGGTTGAAAATTGTATCTCGTATTTGTTTTTTGTTTTTTTCTTTCAGAAAATGCATGTGTGCTACTCAGCAATGAGATGGCGTTGTATTTAAATTTTCATGGCCGGTCTCCTTGTTTTGGCTGAAAGAGAGACTCGACGCGAAAGTGCTCAGCCATTCGGAGACGAGCCAAACATGCAGCTGTCAATGAGAGGAGAGACAGGCGACAGGCATGACGCCCTACGTGCCGGATGACTTTGGGAAGACTTTGACAGCCACCCAGGAAGGGAACTTATTTCCCTCCTTTTTTCTCAAGCTGCCGCATGATTAAAAGCCAAATGAGTGACACTGCTCGACACCCCAAATCAGCCCACTGCATTAATATTTCACACAGATGGCAGCTGTGTATCAAAACAACATGCAGCTAAGGACAAGCAAAGGAGAGGCAGTGTTGGAGCAGGGTAAAGATCCTTTAGGAACAGGGCTGCAGTTTCCTGATTGAACATGATTATACAGACAAAGCCAGTAATAAGCCAAATGTATAAAATACGTGTGCAAACATACAAAACAGAAAGTTCAACATATTCGATTTCATTGTTGAGATTTAGTCGAGAGGATGAACACTGATATCAACTTTGTTCTGTAAACCTAAAGCTTAGTCTGTAAGTGGTTTGTTTATCCTGATATATAAAACACTACAAATGTGGGAAAATCTATCCAGATAGAGCTAGCTTGTTTAAAGGAAATAAATCCACTTATAAAAAGTCAACTTAAAGCTCATTAATTAACAGTGTGTATATTTCTTGTCAGTTGCCAGACAACATTTTCACACTCCGGGAAGTCACTGGCCATATTAAGAAGTATTCTGATATTTAAAGAAACACTTTCTTTTTTTTTTTTTAATGCTGGTTTAAAACATAAAACTATTGGAACATGTGCCTCAATGTAGATTGATGCATATGTTTATTTTATTTTACCCTTTTTTTAAAGATCGATTTGTTTCCCCAGCCTCTTGTTTGCATTGGCTGCCTAGTTTGCCAGTTTCCTTTGCTACCTCATGTGTTTCAGTCTTTTTCTTGTATTTTTTGCATGTGCTTTATAATTTCGACCTTTGACTCGGTGGTTCATATATGGGCACTTTCTGTACTTTTTTATATAAAAGCCACTGATATAAGTGAACATGACCCAGTGAGTAACACTCTAGATTTACAGAGAGAAGGCCCTGGGGTCCTTGGTCCAAACCCACTTTGTAAAATGTGTATGGCCTCACAAGCACATCATGTGTTCTCTCCGGGCTATCTCACTTCTTGACTTGGTAAATTGGTAACTCTTAATTGTCCCTAGATGCGTATGGTTTATTTATATGTGTAGCCCTAAAAAAAACAAAACAAAAAAAAAAACCCACCAAAAAAAGAAAGTTTATGACTGGAAGAAGAGGATGAGTGATGATTGGAATGGCAATCCGCTGGGAATGTCCATATAGCAGTTACTTTGACATGTATCACCTTTCTCAACTTTGCTGTTGTTGTTGAAGAATTGTCACTTTGATTTGTCTTTATATTACATTCTATATGATTTGTAACATTTGTATGCACACTCTTACCAAGGAAAAACTCAGGCAAAGTGTTGCTTGAATGAACGTCTTTCTCATCTAACCATCCTAAGATGAGCCAGAATTCTGATGGTTATTGATTAAAGAGAAGCGTGGCATCACCTTTTATCTAGCATCAAGCAAATTTGCCTGAAACTTCCTAGCAGAACGAGTGTCTTAAATCTTAATAGAGAGACAGACAGATAGACAGACAGGGATAGATTGACAGTAACTATCAGTAACTACCCGAAGTTTAATCAGAGTGGCAATATGATATATAAATGATTATTCAATATTAATTTGAATACATTATTACCATGTGCACTGCAGTGATGCTAGGCCAAATAATGCAGTTTGTATTGGAACCACTACAGATAAAAAGCAATGACAGTTGTGTAGGACATGTCGATCGGGAGGTCAGGAATTAACTTCATCGCTCTTATCTGGACAACGTTGTAGTGATGGGGGGGTGGAGATGGAGGAATAATAGCCATGAAACAGACAAAAGCACACCATCAGCACTTGAGGCACCATCTCAATTGGAATTGTCTATATTAGGCAATATGCAAATGCATTTGATGGTATTGTAAATTCAGTGAAGGTGACAGCAAACAACATCTAAGCAGTACTGATTAAAGTGTGAATGCTAAAAATGGGGGGGGGGGAGCTGTTGGCCTAGCAACGGGCGGGGGTGGTAATGAGGGGTGCAGCGACAGGAGATAACAATCAACCGAAGCATCTTGGCCTCAGTCAAAGGCAACACGAGCTCCATCCTTCCAGCAGTCAGAGCCAGGCGGTGGCTTCCTCCCCTCGCCGCCGTCGATAGCTGTCAGTCCTTAACTGCCTGTTCGTCGCTGCATTAGTACACGCTCACCACAGTAAATCCAACGGTCATCATCCACTGACCTTCCTACCACTGACTGTCCTCCCAGCCGGCCAACACACACAACCAGATATCATTATCAAGACCTCACAACATAGACGGATATTACACTGAAAAGGTTACATTCAGCAGCTGAGGAAGGTAGGCCTGAAGTAAATAAGTATACTATGTATTAATAATGAACGAATGGCATTTGGGGGTACGGAACATTTTGTGTTGGGTTGCTTGTGTGTGGTTATGATTGCATGGGTGGTTTTGGCTATAAAAAAAAACGTGCTTTCTTCACATTTGCAGTGTATCTGTTCTTTTTTTTTTTTTTTTTTTTTTGAGAATGTCACATCAGCTAATTTATTGTCCGTCTTCTGAGTGCATTATTTTGGGCCTGACAATCCTAATCATTCACACTTCCCATGTACACCCCTTCTCCTTGTTTTGTTCTTTCCTTTGCTGCCAAGGATTATTGAAATATAAAAATAAGTGGTGGAAGGGGACCCTGGAGCGGTATCAAAATGTCAGGCTTGTACTTACAGCCCAGCGCCACCAGACAGGGTCAAGGGCTTCAATTATTTGTGTATGTACAGTCTGGCGCTACATGAAAGGTCGTGTCACCCATTGGCTGTTTATTCCCAAACACTAGAAAGTAACCAACATGCCCTTCTACCGTAAACTGCACTGATATGGAACGGATGCTGTAGAATAGGACTGAAAGGAAGCGAAAGGATTCATATCCCAAACCAATGAGAAAAAGGCCTCACATTATTTCTTATAATTTAGTGCTCGAAGCTATCTTGGCCTGATATTGCAGAATTCCATACAGTATCTTGCTCCTCGTATTTTAATCGTATATAGACATGCTCTACCTTATTTATGAACAGAAAAAACTACGAGCACATGAGAGACTGCAAAAGGGATCTGTGATGACTAATAGATCATTCTCAACACAATCAGGATGATGTATGGCTCTTTATACCATCCCGAGTTTAAAATGATGACATAGAAACCAAGTGACATTAATGACAGGTTGGATCTCTCTTTCTCCCTCTCTCCTTCGCAACACCCACACAAGTTTTCAGTGCCAATAGAGGAGTTCCTATAAAAAGCCTTAGAGTTATTTGGAGTGATATGAAATTTTCTAAATGTCATTAATTGACACCTTTTTCTGCAGGAGCTGTCAGAGGAGAGACAGAAAGGTCACAGCTCTGGGGTTGAGATATATATATGAACCTCCCTTCCTGCCAGTCCAGTGAGTTATGGCTGTCGTTAGCGTAAGGGAATGGATGGAGGAGCCGCTTCTGAAAGCCACTATCGATCCCCTTCGCTCCTACGGAGGAACCACGGGGCCTAAATGTGGAGCAGTGTTTCCGGGGCAAACACAAAGAGGCTGATAAGCAGGTTCCCCTGAACAAGGTCATTGTCTTCCTGCGAAACCATCGTTATTATGACAGAAAATATAAAAACCATCGACTTTGTAAAAGGATGTGACTTTTTCGGCAGGTTTGCTGATGTTTCAAACTCACCTCTCATTGGGATGAGCTACTGCATGATGGGATAATGAGACCGACATCATTAGGGGTTGCATGGCTTTATGAAGGTGAACCAGTCTTTCCCATTTCGTTAATATTTCTGATCCTACCCCGCCATCACTGAGACTGTTATGTACTGAAAGCAGTGACGTTTCAGGTGACTCCATGAAAAACTCAAATGTCCACACACCGTATGCAACCTGCAATCCTGATGCTATGTGTGCTATCAACAGAACGAGAGGTGGTTTCACATCAAACACGTCTCTGGACTCTCTGAGAGGAACTGCCCACAGGGGAGTTACCCCAAGGACCAAACAAAGGAATAACTTAGAGAGCTTCTTTCTGTTTGAAATAGGGATGCTGCAGAGGAACAGGCTAGCTAATGGTTGATATAGCATGTGTGTACAACAGACAATATTTGTTGTTTATCCCTGTTTTTTTACTCGCTACTGGTGAAATGTACAACCCCTTTAGCCGCAGTCGGTGCTCTCGGTGTCTACCTCTTGACAGGCCGCAGGGGAAAGATGGTTAATTTCTGACTGAATATTATGCTACATAACCACTTGGCATTTAAACTGAAAAATGGGTTTCTGCTTCGCCTGTCGCCACCGCTGTTTCCCCTCCAGAATGAGAGAGGAGAAGGAGGAGGAGGATCAGGGTGAGAGAGGAGAATGATGGGAAAAGAGCAGAGCGGGGGAAGGTGAGATGGTGGCGGAGAATTTAGAAAGTGAAACAGGAATAAAAGATACAAGATTCTTGCTTTCTGTTGCTTGAACCAGATTAGAATTTCATGTCTGAATTCTAATCTGGTTCATGATGCTGAGATCATGAATATTTACAGAGATGGAAAATGAGGAAACCAATGGATGGTGCCCAACAAAAACAATCAAAAACCCTAAATCTCATTAAGCATGTGAAACAGGAAGACTATTTGACAGGAAAGAAAATGTTTAATCATTTCCTGCCATGTTAACATATACCTTTCATGTGGATCTGTGGCCAATTGTGAAGCACAGAATGGAATGGCAGTGGAGTGGGTTGAAAAGCAGTCATAAAGCTCTATACGGTATGACGCTACATGCACAATTTAATGGTTTCTTCCAATAAGGAACTTGCTTTATAGTTGCAGCGTTGGCTTGTCTGCTCATTTAGTTTGACATGACTGAGAAGTGAAATGTCATCATTGAGTCCAACATGAATGTTTTGGAATCATTACTAAATTTTTATTGGTCATGATGACTGGAGAAAACTCTTGAGTGCACAGAGAGAAGAAGAGATAATAGGATGATGGGTAGATTTGAATGGAAATAATGAAAGTAATTTATGTTTTTTGTGTAAAGTTGTAGCATTTTTCTTTTTCTTTTTTTTTTTTGCTTGTGTGTAAGTGTTTTGGTTTGTTGCAGGAGTTCTTCAGGCATCCAGGCAGTTCCAAAGAGGGTAATTCATCTGATCAGGCTGATTGGTCTCCAGTAAATAACTCACTACAAGATTAGAGGGGGTAATTCCTGGGCCAGAACAGAAGCTGGAAGTGCTAATCAATGGAGCTGCCTCACTGACGAGACGACATTTTGGCTTCTTGACCACTAATGCATGGGGGAGGGGTAGGTGTGAGAAAACCATTCTTTTGTGAAGTTTTTATTTAATGCAATCTGTCATTGCTTGGATGCACGTAGCTGTTTTTGTACTGAACATGCACACAAATATCTATATGTGCGAATGCCTGTGCACAAGTTTTCAACACCTGACAGTATGAACCAACTTAATGTGTGATTAATGAAGCTGATTTATGGTGGTGAGTGAGAGCTGGGGGAGCAAACATGTAAGTGATGGTGGGTCGGTGTGTGTGAGTGAGCTCCAGAGCCACAGGACCAGGGCAATATTGACATCTCCATTATTTACTGAGTGATCGGAGCAGCCAAAGGGCTGCTGATTAGAAAACAATAAATGCTGTTATTGGGGATCGGAGCCTCACCAGGACATTGCAAATTCATGTTGTAGCCTTTCTAATTACTTCAGCCACTGGGCACTGGACAGTGATTAACTCACAGCTAAACTGTCCATCCATCCACAGTAACGCTATTATTATAACATTTCAGTGCTTTTCAACATTAACATTGGGTTTTTGTGGTTAATCTGCAAAAATAAACTATTCTTATTATTACCCATGACTAGTATTATTAACTAGTACACATATAAGATAGGCATACTCCTAGTGTGAAGTATATTGCGTGCATAAAGTATGAAACAGCATTCTACCAAAGGCCTTTAAACATTTTTGCACTGCCACATTGCATTTTTGTAACTTTTGCAAAACAGTATACACAGATTAGAAGTCATATATTTGAAATATTTATGACAGCAGTAAAATAAAGGTGAGACAATATGCATGTCTCAAAAACAGATTAACCCCCCCCCCACCCACCCAGCAATTTCCAACCTCCAAACTGAGGCAAGCATTCACTTCCAGCCTGAACCGCCTGAAGAGGAGTGCTGACCAGCCGTCAGCGTTGACATACAAAAGTCAATAAAAGGTGTTTTCAGTGACGGTGGAGCATCCCATTGAATGTGTACACATCTCCACGAAGCAGCTGAATACATCTCAGTGCTTTTGGAAGCCTTTTTCGTGTCCATTGTGAACACTTGTGCAGACACATGTACGTTGCGAGTTCTCAATAATAACTTGAAGCACTTGACAGGTAAATTTGGGTGCATTCAGATGGAAGACAGGCATGACTCGTCTTGTTAGATTTATGTCTGCCTCAGTGGTAAATCATAAGTATTAGCACTCAATTTTAGCCCTCCCACCCCCCCAACCCCTTTTTGAATACAACAGCGTCATCCTTTATTATAAAATCTACCAATGCTGCATGAGCATTAGGGCTCAGTCCATGTTAAGCACAGTCCACAAAAACAACTTGTCCAGACAACACATTAAGCTGCTAATGAACTGGTATGAGTCACTGTGCTATGAATGGAGCTGACCAGACCAGTGAGTCAACAGATAAATATCTGTATTAGTGTCACTGGTGTTCGTGTTGGCAGTTATCACTTATTTTTGTTTTAAGTTCACCTCCTGAGCGCTGCAGAGATCCTTTGAGCAAGATACCCAAAAACTTGCTCTATTGGCACATCAGGAAGGAGCTGGCCGCCACTCTACTATTGGCATGCCTACAGGCCCCCGTGTGTGTGTGTGGTTGTGTGTGTGTGTGTGTGTGTGTGTGTGTGTGTGTGTTCAGGGCCCTGTACATATATACATATGTGAAAACAGCAAAAGAAAGAGTGGGAAAATAATGATTTGCACAAAATCACATTCACAAAATGGAGATTTGTAAGCTTTGCTTCTTTTTTAGGACTGGAATTCTGGCATTTTTAGAGCTGGAAACATATCAGTGACTGTTAATCAGTGACACACTTTAAATTATGTTCACTTTGTTCAGGAACACAAAGTATTAAAATATGATTAAAATAGAAATGTGTCCCGTTATCATCAAATTTCTTCTAACATATGAAGGACGTAACCTCAAGATGGACACTAGCCAAAAGTGAAGGGGTCACCAAGTGCTGGCCCTCAGTCTAGGATCTACTCAGAGAAACTTCCATGTCGACTGTGAAGACTTTTGACACCATGGGAAAAAAAAGATGTCTATATTTACACTTTGTCATCAAGGGATTTGTAAAGAGCTCAAAGAGGTCAGCTCAGCTCACTAAGAGATCAACGTGGAGTGTATGACCCTGGAGAAAAGTCCCCACGGAATATAATGTTTGTGGAGGACATTGTGATATTCAGAGAAGGTTGAGATAAATAGGAGACATGAATGAGAGAAGTTTTGTCGAGGGCACAGGAATTTGAAGTGGCAAAGGCACATGAGTTCAAGTACTTGTGCAGAAAAATGAGGAGAGTGGTCATGAGGTTGGTAAAGAGTGCAGGCGGGGTGGAGTGGATGGAGAAGGATCTCAGAGAGATGGAAAGGGAAGGTCCATGAGGTGTCAGTTAGATCAGCTCTGACGCATGCATGGCAAAAAGTGGCACCAACAAAGAAGTATGAAGAGTTAGAAGATAGCAAAGTTTAGGATGCTGAGGTTTGACAAGGGTCATTCCCATTCAAAGTAGTGATGAATGAGTGCATCAGACCACCATCACACCAAAGTGATGCAAAAATGAAGTGATTATGTCCAGAGGACAGTAGCCAGTGTGGTGGAGAAGGATTAAGAAGGAAATTTGAATCCTTTGTCTAAAAATATGTCAACTGTAACTGTTTGTACCTCCGCACAAACCTCTTAAAATTCTTTCATTCCCGGTCAGAGCTTTGATAGTTGGATTACTAGTCTGATCAGTACCACAGAACTTGTCTTCTATCTCCTACAGGCTTGATTATCTGGTTTGGAACAACCACATTATTATATATTGTTCATATATGTGAACAATATATGATAATTTGCAGTTGTGTTGTTGACAGACACTTTGTCAGCGATGCCCCTGAGTTTTTTGTGAGCATCATCAAATCAGAAATTACACCTCCACACTTGAAGCTTGTACAGAAAGCATCATTTAAAGTGATCATGCCAAAACCATATTTGTTAGACCCTAAATATATATATATATATATATATATATATATATATATATATATATATATATATATATATATATATATATATATATATATATATATTCTGACATCAAATAGGTCACAGCTGTGGACACTTATATTCCTCCTCTTCATCCAGTGGAAAATATCATGGAAAAAGAAATCTGAATGTATAATCTTGTAAATGATCACTTTTTTACTTTAAAGCAAAAGTGTCACACTTTTCGTGCAATGACAGCAAGACTCAGTTGCATCAACCTTCCTGTAACTCCTAAACCACATGACTGCCTCGCAATTAAACTTGATAACACCTCAGAGCTGTGAGCTGGCTTCATACTGAATATCTTCAAAGAAAGGCATCTCTCAAGTGACAAAGTGGGAGAACAAAGTGGAGGCAAGAAGAGAGTCTTTTTAGAGAGCTGTGAGGAAAAGCACAGATCACATGAAGGGCTCTGAAGAGTGCTTTCGAGGTGACGGAGGAGGAAGAATGGATGGAGGACAAATAGCTACTTGACCTGGAACACACACACACACACACACACACACACACATACACACACAATGTTCCACATATATTTACACACAACCCTGCACAAGCAAGCACATTTCTACTGTGCCATTTATTGGAGCTTTGCTCACACAGCACAGGTTAGATGTGACCCATAGTGAATAGTACTGTATAAATGAAAAGTGGAGAGAATGGTTATTCATCAATCAGTTCCTTAACTTATCAAACCTAAACTTTAACAAGGAGGGAATAAGTTTGAGACAAGATGTTTGTAACATATTCACTGACTTGTGTCAGTTAGTGGTTAAGGTTTCATTACTATTTTACTCTCTCTTGATCAGTTATCAGAAAATCTTGATTCTTAAGAGAGGAGGTTGTTTTCCTGGAGAGGACATTATTTGATTTTGAAGCAAACATTTTTGGATCATTGGTAGAGGTGCAGTATGAGCTTCTCTACTACCCTGTGATTCAGTAATGGAAAGATTTGTGTATTTCAAATAAAAATCCATTGAGCTGATGAGACGTGTCACCACTGGGCTCACAGGTGGTCATTTGTTTTAAAGCTCCTTCAATCTTTGTTGCAATCATACGCTCTGCAACATGATCAAATATCTCTTCGTGCAAAACCGTCCCTGAGCAGCCAATGAACAGTGTGTGTGTGTGTGTGTTTATGTGTTTGTGTGTGTGGCAGGAAGAGAGGAAGATTGACAATGTCCGCACAGCCACAGCTCTCCATATGGGTGGGCGGCGCCGCGTGTTTGAGGAAGCGTAAGCCTGAAATCACCCATCTGCAACTTTGCAGGTGTTCCCGATGATTATGTTATTAGCATTATCAGCTGATCTTTGAGATTTTTTATGAGCTTTCTTGCATTCAAAGCCTCTAAATCCGGGTGGGGTGTGAACATAAAATATATTCATGCCTGGTGGTGCCATCTGCCTACAAGACCTGCCGTATACCACACATAGCAGCTATGAGCTGGTTGGGTTGGGAGGCAGCAGTTGGGATGCGTGGATACATATAGATGAAACCATTGTGTGTGTGTGTGTGTGTGTTTGTGGGTGTGTTTGTGTGTGTGTGTGTGTGTGTGTGTGTGTGTGTGTGTGTGTGGTGTTTTAATTTCAATTTTTTTTTGTGATATATATAGCATTCACGCATCAACGCTCGCGACTTCACCATCGCGGATTGTTGGTATGCAGTCACGTGATACCGTACGCGCATTCTATTGGCTTACAGCATCCGAAAGTGCGCTTGTTCCGTGAGTCTTGGACTTACGTGAGACACAAACAATCAATAAGAGTGTGGGAAAAGGTCGTACCAATAGAAGGTGGTTTAATATCAGTATGGGGAGGGTCATAAATGCTTAAATTACCGTAAATAATAAGATAAATAGTTTGTCGCACTATCGCGGAATTCGTTAATCACGTGTGGTTCCTGGAATGCATTAACCGCGAGGAATGAGGGCACACTGTATCCCTGTATATAATGCTATACCAGCCTACCTCAGCTGTGAGCGAACACAATAAAGACAGAGTCATACCGGCTCGGACGTCGCCTGGGTCAACAAAGTCCGAGTCAGTTGCTAGGGAACCAGGGCAATCTGATGAGAAACGGGTTATTGGAACAAGACACACATGGACAAGGGCAGAAAACACAGAGTTGTTGGAATGCTACGATACGAGTAATCCCAGAGAAAGGGGATATATGGGGTGGATGTAGGACCAATGGATGCTTCATAACCCACAATCAAGGCTAACAAAGAAACAGCTGTTAGCCCAGTTTTCCAACATCTGTAACCGAAAACTGCTATCACAACTAGAGATCGATGAAATACTACAACAATGCTACAGCAAGGGGGAGCCAGGATGCCAGGTTAGTGGGGGGATTTCACCATCATCCCCACAATTCGAAATTGGGTACCAAGCCCCAAGAGACATAGACAGCCTCAATACAAGAGCTGCTGACTTGAGAATCAACTGACCCAAATGGAAACCCGAAGCCTACGACAAATAACGAAGCTGAGTTGTCAAGTACCTTCAGAAGATCTGCTAGAAGATGTGAATGCTGCGCTAAGAACCATCCCAACAGGAAGATAGCCCCAAAAGATGAACTGCTCAGTGAATGCCTTAGACAGCAGAAACCTGAGGAGGAGGCAGAGGAGAAAACATGGAGGGACAGGCCCCTACACAGCATGTGCCACCGTCAGATAGCAGAAGTGGCTGATATCAAGAAGACCTACTAATAGCTGGACAAAGCTGGACAGACAGACAACACAGAGGGACTGATCATGGCAGCACAACAACGGGCCCTAAGTACAAGAGCAATAGAGGCCAATATCTACCACAGTAGATCTGACCCAGGGTGCAGGCTATGTAAAGATGCCCCAGGGTTAGTCCAGCATGTCGTAGCAGGGTGTAAGATGCTAGCCGGCTCAGCATACATAGAGAGGCACAACCAAGTAGCTGTGATAGTGTACAGGAACATCTGTACGCAGTATGGACTAGAATTACCCAAATCCCAATGGGACATACCACAGAAGGTGGTTGAGAACAACAAGGCTAAGATCCTGTGGGACTTCATCTTCCACACATATACCACCCTTGTCTCCCTGATCAACTGTCTCCCTGATCACATTAGCTGTAGTTGTCCAGTCACCTGGAAGCACCACCTGACCACCCAGAGCCCATCTTAACTCCTTCCTAAAAGTCATGCAACGGTCTTCCTTTTTCAGCTTCCACTATTTTGTCCTCTGCTCTGCCTTTGCCGTCTTCATCTTCCTCACCACCAGAGTCATCCTACACACCACCATCCTAAGCTGTTTGGTTACACTCTCGCCTACCACTACTTTGCAGTTACTGATCTCCTTCAGATTACACTGTCTACACAAACGTAGTCTACTTGTGTGCTCCTACCTCCACTCTTATAGAGTTTGCCCCACCTCATGCCCTAAACTAGCTGGGATAGGCTTCAGCTCCGCATGACCCGCACAAGCAGATGAAGCGGTCAGGAAAATGAATGAATGAATCCACACAGATGAAGTTTTTTCATTAAAATTGATTGTGTTTTTAGGGTTATTCTTAATTTCTAGAAAATACAGAACCAATGTCCATGGATGAGGTGATCCAAACGGACACAGGATTGTCGGGCTTTTGAAGAGATGCATTCTCTCCTGACTGCCATTTATGTTTCCTGTTTGAATCGACTATGTGAAGCATTGATGATTGATGACAGTAAGGAGTGGGCTAAGAGGAGTTCTCTGAAGCTGTAACGTGGCCTTGCTCCTTCCTAAACCTGACTGGATTTGCTGAATCTTCTGCTCTTCATCTCTCCGTCTGAGACTCAGACGCTGTGAGTCTGTCAGCAGACAGCCGTTAGGATCTGTTCCGTTGTCTCGTGCTGTGACGGGGAGATTCCCGGGGGATCCCATGTTCAATTCCCTCTCCGACTCCATGTCTTACAAGAGTGCCTTGCTGTTTGTTCACATATATAAAGTACTTGTCATATATTGTTTGGTCTTGTGTTTCTAAGCGTTATGTTCTCTTGTTCTCTTTTTCACTCTCTGTCACACGACTTGCTGTCAGTCTATCTGGGGGTTGCTATCCTTTCCATCCGCTACCTACTCGGCCTCACGATGATTCTGCCCTCCTCTTCGTCAGCGGTTGCCTTTGACGGAGGCAGCAAGCTCAGACTCTTGGTAATGGCCACTTAGAGTAATCAATGAGCCTCTTTGAAGTTGTGAGATGAAAGAGGAGTTTGACAGTGAATGTGTGCCTGTCCTGTGACGTGAACAGCATGGCGATGCCTGCATGCTTTGAAGGCACACTGATGGGTGCATCAGGTTGAATTTATCCCACACTAAAGACTCACCCCAGTTGCAGAGTTGTCACAGTAAGCGGCAGTTGCTCTTTTACTTTCTCAAATGTACACATAAGCAAGCGTCTAAACCCCCCCCCCCCAAAAAAAAACGCAAACTCACTTTCTGCATCCTCCTCTCCATCCCTTACCTTCTTCTCTTTCAACCTCTTTTATGCATCTGTCATATCGGCGTTTCACCCATGCAGCTTGTGCCAGGTCCCATTCCATGCTCTCTCTCACAAATGTGTTGGAGTAAACATTTCATGCTTGCTTATGCTAAAGGGAAATAGCAGCGGCAGGTATGTGACAGGCAGAGAACTGTCTATGCCCAGGGCTGCCTTCGACACACCAAGCCCCTCATCGTTCTTTGCTACTTTTATCTCCTACATAATGGGTATGGGTGATTAGAGGAAAGCATTTGATGATGCATTCATTCTATTCATCGCAATTCTCAGAGAGGACACCCCCAGTGAGGGAGAAACAAAGCAACACTGATCGTGATTGTAATGTAAATGATTTGTGCTAAAATGAAAGTGAGCATAGCGGGAGCAGTGCAGTATATGCAGCTGCTGCATTTGACTCATTTTGGTGCGCCATCAGTCCTGCCCGTCCTGATTTGCTCAGCATAACACAAGCAAAGCGTGTCGTTTGAGGCAGGAAAGGGAAATAACAGGGAAACATTAAGGGGATAATTTCCCATAACCACCAGTGGTCTCTGGAAGTGCTCCATGGTGGTCGACAGAAAATTGGGGAAGATTCAAAGTAAAGTAGGCCTCCTCTAGGTACTAACACACAAACAGGAGGTGGGATAGGAGCAGGAAGTCTGCAACACTCCTGCCCTCCCTCTTGGGGGCTGTTAACCCTCTTAATACTCTTTGGTGCAGTGGAGACTGTAGGTTTATTGAGAGTAAAAGCGGTTAAGGCTATTATTGTTTCTTTCTGTCTTTCTTTCTTTGTGTGTTGTCTATCTTTGTGTTTTTTTGCAGTGAAACCCAAAAACCAATAACCTCCTTTAACCTAAAACACATCTAGTGTGTTCAGACAGCAGGAGACTGATCCACCTCTTCTGCTGCAAATACATGTAAAAATATTTATGTTTCTTTTTTTATTTATATCATTATTGTTTTGCTCTGTTTAAAAAATAAAACCTAGACACGCTGTAATAATATATAGAAAATGAATTCAAATCTGTGTCATGTTTTGTTTTTGAGAAAATAGCACATAAAAAAATAGAATTCAAATATAAAAACACGTTTTGTTGTACTTTTGATTAAATGCAGATTCTCAGGTGTCTAGTGATATATTTCATGCAATAAATGTGTCACTCCTACATGTATGAATTCAGATTCTATCACATGTATTCAGCTGTATCACTCACACAAAACAAGCTTTGTGAAGCACTGACCGCCTATTTCCTTGCAGATATTGCAAAAAACTTTTATCAGCTGCTTTTGCCAAATTTGCATATGAAAATACAGATTGCAATGGAGAAAGATATTTGCACAAAGACGTATTGCCGCACTGTCAGCCTTTGATCATGTAGAAATGAATGAAATTTGCAGATATATCACTTACAAAAGAGAAGGAGCTTTGAGAGAAAATGGGAAACTGCCATCGTTTTAAATATGTTTGTAGTTTTTGCTTCAAGCTGTCTGAGACTTAAACTGTTTTTGGCAAAAGAGAAATAAAAATGTTACCCGTTTTGTGTACTTTTGGTTTCGGCTATAGTCTCATATGAAGACGACATTATTCAGTAGTCATCAAAAGTTGAATACTTTGTTTTCAGACATGAAAAGTTTCTTTTTTTAACATTGGGTCTGACCCTGTCTGTCTGTTACAGGTAAAGTCTGCAAGCAGGATGCACTACTGATAATACATGAAAATCAGTAGGGCTCTTATCATAGCTGTTAAATATTAACACATGTATTTGTATACATACTATATACAGTACACCCCAACCAAAATTAAATCCAGATCAATCTAAGCAGCATCCTGCATAATGCAGTTGGTCTATCTCAGAGGAGTTAGTGAAAGGGAAGTTTCTGGGGTTCCTTATTTCTCTGGCCTTCTTAATCAGAGACTCTTTAAGTCGTTGGTTTGATCCAGCTTCTTCTCCTCTTTGGTAAGCTGCTCTGTGTAAAATATCTCTGCACCAGTAATACCACAAAGGCTTACTTATCTGGGCATTACCTATTAAAGGTTTAAACCTCCGCGTTTCTGATAAACACTGCCTGTAAGGCTTTTATCTCCCCCCGGCCTTATCGCGCTCTTGAAGGTCCTTCTCCCACAGCGCAGTAATTTGTTTAATTAAAGTGTCATTTTGGGAGGAAAATATAGCTTCGACTATGGTACAAGACGCAAATACGTTGATGTGAAGCATTCCTCTGCTATTCTCTGTCAGCCTTTCAATTTTGTCTCCCAGTCTTTGTCTGGGGCTTGGATTTAGATTAACAGTCTCATATTTTCCTTCTTTTTTCTTCTTGGTGCAAGAATGTTTTTTTTTTTTTTATTTGGATATTTTCAGATAGCATCCAGTGGAACTGGAAGAAGACAACAGAATCAAATCGAGTTTGAGAGCACCCTCTTTAGCTGCTATCAAAACGGAGCCCTGGGAGGATTGGCTATCTGGCCTTGAAGCTTGTGCTGTCAGCACTTTGGGCGATTTGTGTGATTTCATTAGGAACCAAAATAAGAGCCAGATGAAGAGGAAAATGCATGCAAAGAGCTGCTGGTGGAGGATGTGTTCTTTACACCCTCATAGCCATACTGTCTCTACAGATACATAAAACATTTGATCAAATTACACATCAGAAACAGAAACACTAGATAAATAAAGCTCCTTTTTAAATGCAAAGAAAGTAAAGACAAGAGGTAAGAAAAAGCATGAAAGAGACAAAAAGAGATCAACTGACAGTGTGTGATGAGGCATGAAAAATTACTCAGCACGTTCCTAAATTGACAGCAGAGAGGAAGGTTGTCATAATCGGTGGATGGGCTCGAGGACTGAAAGGTGTGGCACACAGATGCCAGGGGGGGAGGTTGCTGGAGTCAAGTCTGAGTTACTGATGACTTCAAAATAAACCGCCAGCTTTGGGAGGAATAGAAGAAATATTTCTCATCAACACAACATGGAGCATCCAAGTCAAGAGTCTTTCCATGACCTTGTTCAGTTTGGAGAGAAACAAGAGTGGAACAATAACAACATTTTTTTGAACCCTCCCCATATTGATATTAAACCACCTTTTAACTTAATTACCTTTTCCCTCACTTTTGTATTTCATTGAAGTGTGCTGCGTTCCGTGAGTCTCAGAACGCGGCACACTTCCTTATGGTGTCAGCCAATAGCATGTGCGTACGGTATCACGTGACCACCATGTTACTACCTACTAAAAGTAGTGAAGCCGTGCATTTTGAAGCGCGAACGATGCTAGAGATTACTATATATATATAGATATCTGAGAACCTTTATTTTGTAATAGATAAAACTTGAAATAGACAATGAATAGCTTTACTAATTGTGTAAAGTTTTGTTTTCCTGAGAACAAGAGTTAAGTTTAATGTTATGCCGGGGGCGGCAGTAGCTCAGTCGGTAGAGCGGGTCGTCCAATGATCCAAGATCGGCGGTTCGATTCCCGCTCCCGACCATTCGATCTTGGAGTGTGAGCTGGCAGTCAAAATGTTTATGAGGGATATTTGCTTTCAGACATTACTTTGCAAGGACTATGATGTGTCCGATGGATTCTCTAGGAAGGGAAGATAATCTGGTCATCCAGCTTGATAGTACTGGGATTCGTCTCCAGATGGACGATGAGGATAGTCTTGTAAGACACACCAAATGCACTGATACCTTCACCTGGTCACTGCCTGAGGCTTCCAGGTCTCCATGCTGAGCAATCAGGATGTGGTGCTGAAACAGAGAAAGACAAATGCAACAAAAACCAGTATCTAAAACAAAAATGTCTTGCCTATATTAGTGCTTACAGGCCCTGAACACACAAACACACACAAGGGGCCTGTACGCATGCAAGGGGGGGTAGAGTGTCAGGTAGCTCCTGCTTAGCGCGCCCTAATGAGCAACTTGTAAGGGGGATGGGAGGGCGGCACCTTGCTCAAGGGCACCTCGGCAGTGCTCCGGAGGTGAGCTGACATCTCCCACTGTCAGCTCACACTGCGGGTGTTTTTTTTTTTTTGGGGGGGGGGGGGGGGCAGGAATCGAACCGCCGATCTTAGGAACATTGGACGACCCGCTCTACCACTGAGCCACTGCCGGGTTGTTGGGTGTCTCGGTTGAGTGTTTTTAGGGAAGGTGTGTTGGGGGTGTATTGCTGTTTCAATTTATGCACCTTCAGTAGAGACTGTAAGTACAGACCTTCTTACACCAGGACATTCTCTCAGAAGACGGACTTCCCCTTGTTGCTTCGTCACCTCAGTGGCAACAAGGTCTTCTATATCCACTCTTTCCTGTTGGTCTCTTTTCATCCCACCTCCAGACGTTTATGATGAAGGAAGTGTAGGTAGTTGTGTGAGTCCCAGGTCTCAGGCCCTTCAATACTGTAGTTCCAAGGTAGTAAATTTGTACAATTGCTGCCATAACTCTAACTTGTACTGTAACATCTGATGGAATGATTGGTAACACTATAATCATCAGTATGGTAATGACAAGCCACAGTCCTTACAACATTACAACCAGGTGCTGTGGTCACCACTCCATTGAACAAAGCTGTGTGTGGCGTCTTCAACATTTTGGATGCAATTTCTTTTTCTGGGAATATCGGAAGCATCTCCCCACAAGTTGTGGTTCCCCCTTCCAATCTTAGCAATCATACTTAAGTAAAGTATTTAACTAAGTGTAGACATTTTCCAAGAAAGTGGAATAATTTATATTTTGGCAAGTGTTTTTTATCGCAGCAATGTCAAGGCATCCAAGTTAACTGTGTAAACTGCAAAGTTGATTCACATATACTGTATATTCACATTGATTTAATTATTTAAATTTTTTAAATAAAGCACGGTGTGATATTTTTATACTAAAAAAGCTTTCCCTCCTGCATGCTAATTGAGTTTTACAGGCCGTACAACTGTATAATGTAATGAAATAAAAGTTGGCGTGGGACAGTGCTATAACTAAAGGCACTGACAGACCATTGTCATTAAAACTGGAGCAATCAGGAAATAGTTTCCAGACAAAGCCAAAACAAAAAGCTTTGAATTAAACTTCATCAGAGAAAGATTAGTAATAATTAAAAAAACATAACCTGAAGCAGCAAGTTTCCCATGCAGGAGCTGTTAAGACCCAGACCGGACGTGGTATTTTAGATTCAGAAAATGACTATCTGAATTCATCCTAGTGCATGCCTGCCTTTTCAGGAAATGTTGCTTCAACCTGTTTGATGGTGTCAAAATGTTTATGTGCAGTATTTAGCATCCTCTTAGCACTTTTCCTTGTCAAGGTATATCTCTGAAACAGTATTGACACTTTAATCAAGTACAAATAAAGAGGATTTTCATCTTATTAAGGTTGGCAAATGACACCAGATGTCTCAAGTCTTTTACAGTAGGAGAATCTGATGGTAAAGTAACATGTTGGAAATGTAAATGTACAGAACAAGCCATAAAATCCTACAGGGGATTTCATTTTAGCATGTGCAGTGAGCCAGTTAATACTTAACAGTAAAAGTCCAAACCAGAAAAGAGGATATGGAAGGCTAAATTATGCAAAAGAAAAATAATTAAGCAGATCTGTGAAAGTGCAAGCTTTTAAAGTGTGAGCGAAATGTTGAATCTGTCCGTTGCCTCCCTGCGGTTGAGTATCAGTAAGACATGTTTTTTAAAGCCCTGACGCGTTATTAATAAAACAAACTCTAATAGAAATATCATTCGGCTTATTTTTCAATCAGGCCCAGCATCGCTGCAATCCGCAAAGCGTGACATTAATTAAAGATTGATGGCCAAGCTGTTCATCTGAGCTGCCGTTGATCCGGTAATTAAAATGACAAAAAAAGATTTATTTATAGAAATTTGCCCAACTTGTTTCATTTCCTTGTCAACAGAGGCTGATTTTCTGTCTTTTAATGTAAGCATTTTCCTCCTCTTCTGCCCCATTGACGGACGCTGTCAGAATGCTTTGGTTAGCACAGATGGGCCTCAGGAAGCAGGGATGAAGATGGAGGCCTGGAGGGGCACCAGACCATCAAGGTTTCAAGTCGCTGGCTTCACCTTCCTCAATCAAACTTTTCAAAGGGATAAACCAAAAGTTTCAATGACCTTAGTTAAGCAGTTCAAAAAGAAAAGCAAAAAAAGAAAAAAACAAAAAAAAAAACAAATGAAAAAGCTTTGCATTTTTATTTTGGTAAAGTAATTATCTAGTCTCTTGGAGTTTGACAAGGCTTCTAATGAGTTCTCCCAGGACTTCTCTTTTATTTGTGTGTTTGTTATTTTTAAGCTTGATTAAGTCCCCTTGTATTTAGCAAGCACAATCAAATCAAAGGGGAGGAAGATTAACTGTGTACATTTCTCCAACATCTTTAAGGAGGTGTAAGCATATTGCTTTTTCTTTGTGTGCTGCATTGTTATCCCTGCTGCTGCAGCCAGTAGCCATCTGTTCTGGTTTCTCATTCCACAACACCAAGTGAAACGAGAACGAAAGACGAGTTTGACAGTATTTGTTATTGTCATTTATAACTGTTGAATATATGATGGTCTGTCCCAAACATTTATAAAAACCTAAACAGAAACTAAGAAATATAATAAAATGAAGGAGTGATTCAGATTTCCAGCCCTGGGTCCTAGAACACATGACGAAACATGGTTAAATGGAACCTGGATCAGAAGATAAGAAGGTAGGATAATACCATCGTATGAACTGATAAATGCATTTGTTTCGACATTGATAGTGAACATTTTAGTTCTGCCATCTTTGAATGGCATTGGATTATAAAGCCAGACCTGAAACAAGAGAGAGCAGCGACCTGCGCTGTCATTTTACAGTATCAAAAAAAAAAAAAAAAAGATACAGTCTGAATGATTTCAAAACAAAAGACAAACGGTCAAGGAGGTTTTCATCTCTACCTCCCATCTTTCCTCCTTTGTTTTCTAGATTTATTTACCCTCGGTATAAACTGCATGAGCTGTAACCATCTGTATTCTGGCGGCAAACTAATGTGATGTTGTAGACACTGTTGTACATATTTTAAAATATTCATAATTGCAAAAAAAAAAAGAAAAGAAAGATGTTATTTGACAACCTGGTTTCCCGGTTATATCAATGTTTTAAGTTGTTATAATCAGTCTTTAGCAGTGGCGGGGGCAGACAGTCTATTATAAACTCTCCATAGAATACAAACCAATGAATCAGAGGTAGAATCACTGAAACAAAGTGAATGAATGAAACACACATGAGCTATTTATAAAGAACCCTGCTTTACCTTTGTCTGGCACGTATAGTTCTACATGGCAAGAAGCCCAATATCTCCGCCTGTCGCTGAAATGAATTTTCCTGAGAAACTACTAGAAATGGGATTTGGCACCAACTTAGGAGCCAAAAGCAAGACGATGAAAGGGAAAGAGATGTATTAAATGATTAGACTGACTGATGATATTACCTATGGCTGCAAAAAAGACTACAGTAGTGTCATGGTCAACTGTGGGTAAGGATGGTATTGAAAGAAACGAGTAATTCCTGCACATTTATCAATCTGCACATCACAGCTTCATTCTCAGTTAATATATACTGCACTGATCCCACAGAGGTGTTTTTACATTTCTTTATATTTCTATCCTATTAAGTCACGTGCTTTGGAGTGCAAGTTAATTTCAGAAGGCACAGAAAAATAAGGAGGGGATTTGAGAGGGAAACGGATGAGATTTTTAATCTTTTTTTTAATATTTAAGATATGGACAATACAACAGGCCTTACACAGGCACAGATAAATGGGATCCAGCCTGCACCATCTCCCTCCACTGCTGACATGATAAATACATATTGTACTTTATGATGAATGCAGTTTATAATACATAGCCAAGATAAGATTGTAGTATTCATATTTTCCCTATGAAGTTAATATGTGGAGATAAAACGTTGCATCTTGCATGCTGTTTGAGGCCAGTAGGCCAAACCATTGCTTTCAGCGGGAGGATGAATGGGTGGAGGAACACTGAGATTGAGACATCACATGTGGAAGTGCAGCTGGTGTGGGCTTTTCCACAGACCGCTTCATCCTCTAAGCATCTTTTTATTCTCATGTGTACGATGGCAGTTACTGCTCCGACTGTAGCTGCTACTGACACCAAAATGAGACGTACTTTCATTTCACAGACATTTTTCTCATGTTAGTCATGATTTGGAGCCCAACAATGGGCTCCAAATACTTCTAACACTCACAAAGTGGTTTCACTCTCCTAACATTAACCAGAGATAATAATAATAATAATATAGAATATAATTTTTGGAGGTGAGAGGAAGCAGGAGAACCTGGAGAGAACCCATGCGGACACGGGGAGAATAAGCAAACTCTGCACAGAGCAGGGAATCAAACCCAGAACCACCTTGTTGTGCAGTGACAGTGCTACCCATTTATTTTATTAGTTACGGTTTATTATTTACTCCTATTAAACCATCTTATATCTGTATTACCGTTTCCCACACCCTTATAGACTGTTTAAAACACTTTTGTGTTTCACGGATGTGCGCTGCGTTCCGTGAGTCTCGGAACGCAGCGCACATCCGGATGCTGTCAGCCAATAGAATGCGTGTACGGTATCACGTGACTACCTACTAAAAATCCGTGATATGATCCTGTTACTTTAAAAAAAGGCTTAAAGTTACAGGATGACTTCTTGAATATAATGCAATCAGCAATAGTGAATATAAGAGTTAAGTAGAGTGTGACAGTGTGTGTAAGAATCCCCTTTATTTATTTCAGCTAAGACATCAACACAATCTGTACAATGATACTGCTTTAGCACATTTCTAAATCATCACACTTCACTTTTGGTTAACGGAGTTCCTCATCAACAACCTTAGACATTTTTGATCGGTGGTCACACATCTCCACATTGGTGGTAATTATCAGAACCACCAAGAGCATCATGCTCGTGCTGGCCAGGCTAAAGATAGAAAGTAAAAAAAAAACAACTGAATGTCCAGAGGAAAATTAAAAAGCCTTTGAGAAGCTGGAGGTTGTGTCAAGAAGAGCTTCAGAGTAAAACCTATGCCACATGTAAAGTCTGGTACTGTATAAACATCAAACCCTGTAACGAAGAGGTTGAGGCACAAAGTACAATCTAAAGGAAAAAGAAAGAAGAAGTCAACATCCTGATGCCAGGCTCTTCTTATTACCTAAGTTGTGTAGCATTTGTTAGACCTGGGAAGGGCAGGCTCGGTAATGGCCGATTAAAACAGCCTTGAAACATCATCAGCTTCCGCATAGCTTCTATGATATGAGTGAGGAGAGGTGTCAGCACAGAGCTCATACTGCAAAACACCCTGCAGCAACATAAAAAACAAAGAAACAGTCAGGATGGGCTACAATAGACACTCCCCACATTTAGGGCGGAGCTGTTTGTGTCGTGAAACAACCATAGAGGAGAGATGGGTAAAAGATAGCACGACAGTGTCGCAACAAACCAAAACCTCAGCTATGACTAGAAAAACAGGGAGGAATGACTTCCTTTCTTCTTGAAAATTGAGAAAAGTCCACTTCCTTTCAAATAAAATCCCAAAACGGCAGATTTAGAGTGAGAATGCCATTGGAAGAAGACGGGGAGTCGGATTTCTGCATCTCAGCTCTTTAACTGGTCCACAGGCAGAGACATTGGCAGATGCATGCTATAAAAAATAGATCTATATAACCGACATCTGCACACGTCGGGATATGCACACATGCACACACACACGCACACACAAACACATACACATACAGGGCACAGATGTGAGCATTTCTCACCTGAGTCCAATAACGTCCACTTGTTCGCTGCTACCATATGCCCTGGAAGGCTCAGTCCAGTCCTTGCCTTTCTGTTTCCGCGTCCTCTTTTCCTTTTCGGTCTCAGCCTCCCTCGCTTTCTGTCTCTGGCGCTTCTCTGGCACGTTGAAGCTCCTCCAGTATTCCTGCCATACTTACATGCACCAAGGGTGCAATTAGCCCCATCAAACACCCTGTAGTTAGCGCACAAGGCATAACCATGCAAACGGTAATGCAGTTCACACTGTGATGCGTGTTCATATACATTAGCAAACGGGGGGTTTATACAACATGGAGAACTTAGTATTGATTATAGAGATAGGCCGGATAAAATGCACTGACAATTTTTTTTTTTTTTTCAATTGTCACATGAATATAAAATCTTGTTTGGTATAAACAAAAACAGCTAAATCTGTATGTGGTTTATGAGCGTAAAGCTTTCTCTTAGGTCAATTTTGCTAGTGAACATGACTTTCATGGTGCTCTTGTCAGGGACAAATGAAGAGATATGACTGTAGCCAGGCCCTTAGAGATTGTAACTGGGTGAATTAAATGCCTTAATTGCCATTGTTGCCTAGAAACCTTTAAATTTCTAAATTATTGCCTACCATCGTCATCAGTCAATATTATGACATGATAAATAATTTAATTCAGTATTCTGTATTTTCCTCTAAAAATCAATGATGCCTGCCACAACATTTGAGCAACTTTTAGTTTTTATTTGTCCTCTAAAACTGTCTTTTCCTAAATGATACTGACCCTTTGAATCTTTTAACAGCACAATCAATAAACCATGTTTATGTGTGGCTTCTGAAACCATCAGTTTGGGACTTTTGAAAAAATATGCCAGCGGCTGCAGCTTGCTAAGTGCAGAGCGCTAGCACTAAATCTTGGGAGTTAAAGTTTTACTGGGGCGTTATGGGTAAAAATGCCTTGTCAGCCATCTGCCATGTCCTCTCCTGGTAGCCATATTTTCAGGTCTGCCCAGGCTCTGGGAGAGAACACTGCATCGCCACCCAGGGCCTACTGCCACTATTACAGCCCTGCACTGAGAGCTGGTGGGGAGAAACACTGACATAGATTCAGACTCACAACAGATACAAACTCAGAATGAAGGATACATGAGTAAATGTCCATACAAACAGGATGGAGACTGTACAGCCTCACATGAGGGAAAAAACAACAACACATAGCATTACGCATAGTGGATGGGTGTTAACAAACTGCAGTTATGGGCTTAGAAAATATTTTATCAATACTTCGTATTAATTTTTTGATGACATTGTAGATGGTGGACCTTCGTAGCTAGGGTTATTATTATTATTATTATTATTATTATTATTATTATTATTATTATTATTATTATTATTATTATTATTATTATTAATAATAATATATTAATAACAATAACAATAATTAAAATAAAATAATAATAATAATATTAAAAAATAATAATAAATAATAATAATAATAATAATAATAAAACTTTCCTTGTATTTCAGCAGAATTTTTTTTATTTTGATTAAAGTACTACAACATGATATTAGAATTATACATTACCAGTCTTTGCATCTTGGGAAAAAATACACTCATATTTTGTGAATGAGGCTCAGAGATGTGTCTTTTTTAAAGGGATGAAACACCTTTTAACAGTCATTCATCTTCTTGAAGAAGAGATGATCGTAATCATTTCATCTTCAGCTGCTTCTCTAAAGTTAGGGGTCACAGCTTACACTGGAGTCTATCCCTTCTGACCACGGGCAAGAGGTGGGGTACACCCTGGACAAGTTGCCAGGACATGAAGGACATGTCTATCTGATCATACCCTTAAAAAAAAAAAAAAAAACAGAAAAAAAACAACTGTCTCACTGGAGCATCACTGATGTGTCTTTATCTTATTGAGAGCACCCAAACAGAAGGTCTTGGGAAGAAGAGTCTCCCTTGTGTTGAGGCCACTCAATCTGTTTGTCATTGAGACTAAAACAAGGTGTGATCAACAGAATCATGACATGGTCTCTTCTTGGAAACAAAAATGAACTTCAGCCATGTTAGGTATGTAAAAACATCATCGCACTGTTTTCGTCTTTCTTTTGACCAGTAATTTTTTCTCATTACGTTTCATTTTACATGCAAATCCATCAGTCATCATTAAACCATATTGGTCAAAGCGAAAAGTGACATGTTGATTTACATACATTAGCATTTAAATGCACATGTGTTTCAGCCAATGTTCATATTGTCAGAGACACACAGGAAAGGCTCAGGCTGAGCAGAAACACTGAGCTTTGGCCCGACTCGTCTCCTCGTCGGGTTCCATAATGAACGGTGGTGCTGACCCTGTCAGACGGACACGACTGGCAGCTTAATGTGTCTGAGGAAAAAGGGGAGGGGAGATGTATATAAAGAAATAAGGGACTTGTAGGACCCCTAGTTCCACCAGGCCTCGCTAAATGCTAATCACGGTTGATTAATCAGGACATAATTCCACTGAACCAAAAAGGTTTGCCAGTCAATTGTGCAAAATTAGCCCTTTCTCACGACTGCTGTCAGCTTTAGTGATGGCAGGGCAGCACATTACAGCCCTGATTCAAGGTGATAGATCACAGACTCTGGGTCCAGATGAGTCCACTGGTTTTCTTTGTGTGTGTGTGTGTGTGTGTGTGTGTGTGTGTGTGTGTGTGTGTGTGTGTAACATGTATTATGTTTAGAAAAATACAATACTGATCAAAACACAGTACACCCACTTCTCAAGTACCCTTGAGAAACAAAAACTGAAGTGTTTCAAGTATTGTGATTTACTAGCAAATAATAATCAGATAATAATCTACACGCTGCAAAAAAAATACATAAAATGAATATGTTGCATCACAAATATTGCATCACAAATATTATATTATGTATTTGTGATGCAAAAAAGACAAAAAAAGAATGAAATAAGCAAATCAATTCGATGAATATCTTTTCATTAAAGGTTTTCATATATATAATTTAAAAAGATTATTAACGGCGTATTTCAATGTAGTTTTTTTTTAGAAATGGAATGCCTTTTCATGTTTAGGTCACTATGTGTTTATGCTGTCAGTGTGTGTGTGTGTGTGTGTGTGTGTGTGTGTGTTTCCATGTGGGTTTCGACAGATTTGAATTATGTCAAGGAAGTAAGTACTAGTATATCACAAACTATACATCCCCCCACACACAAGGCAGGTCTCTCCCCCCAATCCCCCACAATCCCACTGCCCACATACACAAACTCAAGCCCTGCCCGGTCTAGCACAGCAGAGAATTAAAGAGCTGAGCGCTCATAAATCAGAAGGCCCACTGATCTTTCCTCTTCCTGGAGACAGACAGACAGACAGGCAAAGACATGGGTGGGGGTGGTTTATGGAGGAGGTCAAGTTAGTCTATAGGGGGAATGGAGGAGGAGAGACGAGGGTTGTAAATCTCCTGTGAGTGATTTAGGGCTTGTAAGTTGGGTCGCTCAGAGAGACGAGAGGCAGGGAAAACATGTTGTTTATACAAGACGTGATGAGCAGAGGAGAGCAGGAAATGTATTATTACTGCTGATGCTGGGCTTCAGCCCAAATGTTTGCTTCCATAAAATAAAGACAGTCTTTATGATACATGTGGTTGATCAAGGACACCACAACCAGCAATGCCAGGTCCACACCAGCCTTGTTTCCACCAGGTAATCCGCTTGTGTTTGGTTCAGTTCTGTGTAGATTTTATGTCTCCAATTCCATAAAGAGAAGCGCTGGATGGTACCGATAGAACTCCTCCATCCAACCACATACTCATTACGAAGAATATGGATCCAGCGACAAAAGTTAGAGTTAATATACCACCGGTCAGTGGTTGATCAGTGGTAACTAGGTGGGGGTGCAGATGAATATGTCAGAAGAAGAGACAGAAAAGCAGAAAAAATGATTGTGAATATGAGGGAAAGGAAATATTAACACTTTGTCAATCTAGTGGGAATGGAGCCTAGAGGAAGCTACAGGCGGCCAGGAAGTTAGATAAATCTCGTAAGTAAGAGTAGAAATGTCCCTCTGTTGGAAAAGTGAGAGATATTTTAGGTTTCCAGGGGTACCATGGATTACAGGATTTGATCACCAAACTAAAGTGATTTTCTAACATGAAGAAGTCCAAATTAAAGACCTCCATGTCACGTCCTACTGTAGGTTCATCTCTACCGGTGCCACTGGAGTAATTTACCACAGTAAGAGCCAAATTAAGTTACTTTACTGGTCAAACCCTGATTCCAGACCAGTTTTCACCTCTATTATTTGGATGGGTGCACTGTGGTGAAAGCACACAGTTCTCCTGATACCCTCCAGATTGTCTTCTAGAACTCAAAAGTAGTAAATGTTCATGAAATCTTTCATTCATTTCATGAACACTAACTGCTTTTAATGGCTTTAACCTTTGATTTTAAAGATGACTCAAATCAAGCATCTATTGGATTTATTTTTGGTGATGTTTTGTGGATTTCTTTGGATGTAGATAGATAGATGGATAGATGGATAGATAGATAGATAGATAGATAGATAGATAGATAGATAGATAGATAGATAGATAGATAGATAGATAGATAGATAGATAGATAGATAGATAGATAGATCGCTAGCTCGATCGCTCGCTCGCTCGCTCGCTCGCTCGCTCGCTCGCTCGCTCGCGCTCGCTCGCGCTCGCTCGCTCGCTCGCTCGCTCGCTCGCTCGCTCGCTCGATCGCTCGCTCGCTCGCTCGATCGCTCGATCGCTAGATAGATAGATAGATAGATAGATAGATAGATAGATAGATAGATAGATAGCGTTAGAACACTTCTCACTGACGCCGTACGTCCTGCTTATCCTTCCTCTCAAACGGACTCTTCAGTACCAAAAGTCTTGTCTGTGTGTTTTTCCGAGAGCAGAGAGAATTAGTCATGTCTTGTTCTCTCATTCCTGTCTGTCGGCTGCCAGGCATCTGAGCTGACAGCACAACAGCCTGCTACATGACATGTATGCATTCCTGGTTGCTCTGCTGTTATTAGCACAATGCAAGATAGCTGGCATCAGGCTTGTAGGGCAACACTCATTTTTCTGTTCACTTGCAGTACGGCTGACAGGAAGCTTTCGGGATATATGTATAGCCAGAGAGACAGTCGAGAGGGACGCAAGGGAGGAGCAGGGAATAGACAAGTTTGATGGAAAAAAGGGAAATACCAACTAAAGAAATGTAAAGGACAAGGGTGGGATGGAAAGCTAGCCAGGTGAGGCAATAGAGTAAAAAAGACTAGGGGGATGGGGTTGCACAAATAATTGATGAAAGAAAGACCCTTGGAAGATTGACAGAATATACTGAGCGACAGACATGACATCTTGTTATATGTGCAATGGTGTCATTAAAAATCTGACTTAATGTCGTGTAATAGAACCCTCTGTTTCTCTCGTCATCTTCACCTCGGTTAAGGTTTACCTCTCACGGAGGATAAAAGACGGGCCATTGTCTTTCTCATTCTCCATCCCTCCATTTCGTCTTTATTGTTGTGAATAAACATTTTCATGACTATCGTCGTGGCAACCAGCTCTGGCATCACTTCTGATGGTTGCTGGCCAGACAGCTGACGAGGCTAATGAGGGGGAAGGAAGAGGGTGAAGCCAAAGTGTCAGCCTCGGCTTTGTTAGGTATGGATTGTGGTCATGTGTTGAGATGTAATTAAATATGATATTAGATTACAGTTCATTTGGTGCTTCTTTCTCAGGACGAACCATTTTTGGTACCTTGTAGGTAATAGTTACTGTATTCATAATTGTCAAATCATTGACTTACAATTTGTAGGTCGGTTGGAAGCTGCTAGTTGAAAATGAACATGTTTATTTGTCTTTATTAACATCTGTTTTCCAAACTGTACATATAATGCAATCTGAATGTGGCTGCAACTGTAAGGAACTTGTCCAACAAACAACCGGAGGAGGAAGACTTTTTGACTTTTTCAAAAACACTTTAATCACATTCAAAACATTTTACAATTTTACATTAGATGAAAACACTAAAGAGCTTCAGAAACACTAAAAACCAATAAAGTAAGAGGAAATACAATCTAAAATCAGTGCATTATATCAGGAAGTTTGCAAAATTGAGTTGATCATCAATTAAGGTGCATAGGACATTTTTGTGACATCAGATGTTCCTAAAGTTATTTAGGTCTTTTGTCATTTTATAGAAACCAAATTCTAGTTTTAAGCGACATCTGATGTTACAGCAAAAAACAGTAGCTGCGTCTTGAACAGTATTGGAGGAGGAAGAGGAGGAGGAGGAGGCATCAACACGTCCTTCTGGAGGATTTGATTCCATTTTTTCACTTTAAATTTAATTTACTTGTTTGATGAAATGATTAAGACCTATTTGTGTCACTCTTTTCCATCTTTCAACAGACTGAGATCTGTATGTACATATGTTTACTTATTTACAAAAAGTAAAAGTATTGTTTCTTCTGGTTCCACTGAAAACTCTATTGTTTTCTAGCTCTATTTCACCAAACGCTTTAGAAAATCCTTTGACCAAATGTTACCAATAAAAGTGAGGGGATTCTCAGGAAATCAGAGGCAATAAACAGGTACATGTTCTCCAATCAGCCTGCAGTCTTTCTTACCTTTTTCTCAAATTACTCCTTGATGTTTGCCAAATGAATTGTGCAGCCAACCACTACATAAATGTGTGCCGTTAAGCACTCAAGAATTTTTGCGATCCCATTTGCATTCTTCCAGCATTCAAGCTAATTGGGTTTTCCATTAGGATACACTGGGTCTGCTGGTAATGAGTAGAAATCGGAGTGGCACAAAGAGGCTTTTTTTTCCTGCAAATTATGCAATGAAGTAATTTTCCAAGCATTTTCATACAGCATTTATTTTCGTGAAGACAATTCTTAGACAGTATGAAAACAGGGGAATGGGGCTCATGTCTGTGTTTCAGACGGACACCATTGTGACGACATTAATGAATTTCAAAGAGGATATATTTCTATTGATGTATTTGGTGGTATCTGAAGTTTTAAATGATGACAAATTTACAAGATTAAGCTTCTTTTTCTTTCTGTCCCACATATATATGAAGGCACAAACGCACATGGTTGGACCTGCAGGGTGTCATGAGATGACAGCCAGCTCTGAGCTGTCTCTGTTCTTCACTGATGTGTGTGTGCGTGCGTGTGTGTGTGTGTGTGTGTGTGTGTGTGTGTGTGTGTGTGTGTGTGTGTGTGTGTGTGTGTGTGTGTGTGTGTGTGTTTGAGCACTGAGGCCTGGGCAGATGACACTTCCATGGCCCAGTGAGACAGGCGTAGCTAGACAGGCATCAGAAAACACTCAGTCGCCTTCAGTGGCCACAAAAACTTGACACACACACACACACACACACACGCTTCCTGCAGGACTGAACTTTGCACATTCCCACACCTTTATGCATACATAATCCAAAAATAAAGTGGGATGAAATTTGTTGGATCACCAGAAATCTAAGACACTAAAATATTTTTTGGGTTTACAATATGAAACTGTAGAGATTCATTACTGTCCACCATGATGAGAGTGAACCTGAATCACTTTGGTTTTTTTGCATCCAGGAACACCAGAGAGATGTGAGGACAAGAGGAGAAGGAGTTCGTGGAGAAGGATGGAGGCGAGATGAAGATTAGAGAGGAGAACAGGAAGAATGTGAAAATATGGGTAGATGATGGAAAGAAAGAATGTGGAGGATTTAGTTTCATGCTACTAACATTCTTCAGCTCCCACCAGTCAAATTGAACATAGCAGAACCATCATATATATATTTTTCCTCATCAAATATGTACATTTCAGGTCTGATGAGTGAGAAACGGGTAAGATCACAACTTTCTGACCCCACACATCCATTAAATTTATACACACATCAGTTTTACAATCTGTCAACTGATTGCACAGTTTTGCCATTTGTCACCTTGCGTCATCAGCGTGTCTTCGGCAACCCACATGGGGAAATCAAACTTCAGCTGACAGAATTTAATGTGGCACTTAAAATGTTTTTGATGTGTATTTTTATGTTGGTAGTCACAAAGAGCTCGGAGTAATTGTACTTCTTATGTCTCCCTGTTCGTTTTTCGCTGAAGACAGAATTCTTATAAAGATATCATTTAAAGAAATCATGACACATTACAGCTGCTTTGTAGCTACTTTTATGACAAAATAACACCATAATAAATTCACCGCTGAAGTCAATTAAGTGCAACTGATCAGAAATCACCTGAGAACTATAAAAGACGCAGTGAAGGAGTTCAGTTCCTTTAAAGATGCATTTCCCTTGTTTTTTTCCCTTCCTCTGTTTTCCCCTGTCTCCCCTCTGCTTAACAGAGCAAAGTGCTTTTAATGTCCCTCTTTGTGAGACGTCCCATTTCCCATTTAAACAAGCATTTCGATTGGCTCGCTGCCCTCACCAGAACAGTTCGGCACCCTCTGCTCACTTTTTAATGGCCTCCTATGCTCAGCTCTATCCCCGATTTTATTTCACACAGGAGACGGGTGAAGCGTCTCCTCAGCATTTCCAGCGCTCCTCTCGTCAATCTCTTTGTGCTTAATTCCCCTTTAACTGTGTTCGCTGGAGTCATTAACTGATTAAGCAGTTTAATTAGGCTACGCAGTGGAGACACACTGAAGACCTAACCATGAGTTTCAAATGAAAGTACAACAAAATGACCAAACCAGGAATTTTTTTTTTCACATCAACACATGAGAAATTATACAACTCTGAATTGTAATATGTTACATTTCAAACATGCCTCGTATCTTTTTTGCATTAATGAAACAATGCTGTTAAATACTTGTGAGGAACAAAGGTGCTAGATGATCATTTTGGAATACTAGTGTAAGAAATTTCCTATAAAGTCGTACCTCTACTTACGAAACTTGGTTCTGGAGGAAATTACGTAAGTAGAAAATTTCGTAAGTAGAGACGCATTTTCCGTGCAAATGCCCTAATCCGTTCCAAGCCCCACAAAATTCAGACATAAATGTTTTATAAAGCATAAAAATGCATCAAAACGTGTAACAAATACATGTTACGATTAGATTATTACACAATAAATGAGAGTTGTGCATAATGTAAAAAAAACAAAGAATAGAGTAAAGAATAAAAATGATGGTCATTTACCTTTTAACTGCTGTCCTCATTGTTTTTTGCCCTCTTTGATTCATGCGCTCCTGCCTCACCATGAACAACAGAGTGAATTCCAGTCCTCCTTCTGAACTTCTCCAACCACCCAAGCCATGACTTAAACTCCTTAAACTTCCTTTAGTTTTAATAACGTGGTGATTGTAGATGCATTACGGCCATACTCTTTGGAGAGATCAACCAAACGCATCCCTTTTTCATGTTTTTCTATTATCTCTTGCTTTGTTTGTACGGACAAAAAAACTCTTTTCTTCATCTTTTCTTTTCCTCTTTTCTCCGTCACTTTCTTGGGGTCCATAGTAAATACTCTAAAAGTTAATATATTTACGTAAAACTATCAGAACACCTCATGGGTCGAGGGCCGAGTGATGAGGACACTGCATAGACACCTATCTAGCTCCACACAGAGGTCCCTCTTAGCCAATGGGATGCCAGGATGCTAGGTAATAGCCAATGGCAGAGCAGCTATAAGAATGTTGTGTTCAGGAACCTGTGGGAGCTGCGAGTATCAGCCCATACTGTATTTTTACCTTTCGTAACTCGAAATTTCTTTTGTAACTATTTTCCTATTGAGGCGTTTCGTAAGTAGAAAATTTCGTAAGCAGAGACATTCGTCAGTACAGGTATCACTGTACTTAATGAGATTTTTGCCTCACCATGAGGTGCATATTGTTTTGGACAACGCAAGGACACAAACAATCTGTTTGGTATGAATTGTTAAGCATCTACAGAATCAAGGCTTGGTATCCATTCGCTACTACTTCCTGGAACTCACAGGAGAATGGAACTTCAAGAGTCTGTCCAAACTGATTGGCTGGCTGCTCGTCCTCTCACACCGCCAGCATGTGTCCAACCTCAGGGAGCAGGCTGCTATTATAGGTGAGATATCCTGTGTGGGACCACAAACCTGGCAAAGGATTACACATCAGCGCCCCACTGAGACGCCCAGCAGGGGGGACCGAAAGCAACAAGGCCTCCCTCCAGCCAGCCTGCATGCAGGCCCCGCCCACCATGCTGCTGGATCAGACACCTTTAATTGAATAGAGCTTTTCATGCAGGGAAACGAGCCACACACACACACACACACACACACACACACACACACACGTATGCACGCACAAACACACACACACAAGCACACACTCACACATGCACACGGAGTATTGATGTCCATGTTGATATCTCAGCATAATAATAGTAAAATAGTAACAACAACTACAACAATGATAATAATCATCATCATCATCATCATGAAATTAATAATAGAACAATACAAATTCTACGCTGGAGGGAATAATAGGACAAAGAATCCAAAAATGGAAGACAGTGAAAGAAAACACAACCTTTACCTCTGCCATCATAAACGATCTTACACGTCACCCTTCATTGATCCGCTGCATTACAGGCATTACTTAGGAGAGAGATGGAAGCCGGTGTGACCTCTGACCCTCTAAGTGGGTGCAAGTCTGGGTCAAGAGGATCCACTGCAGGTCAGGGAACAATAGAAACCCTTCAGTCCATTCAAAACAAAAGGTGATGCGTTGGGATGTTTTTAAAGGCTCATCATTATAGATGTTTTTCCAAGAGGGTTTTTATTACATGACATGAAAGTTATCGACGCTGAAAATCTGAGAGTATAGAATGAAAAAACAGCAAATGATAGATGTGTGGATTCAAAGACGGCAGGACATAAACACCCAAATTCTCACCAGATGAAAGCAGCATCGATGAATGATGTTACCTTGAAACATTAAAATATTTATTTTTTAATGGTTTTTGAATTATTTATTTTAAAATACCAAGTCAACCTTTTCATAATTAGCATATTAACCTTGGCTGTAATTGCGTCATTCCCTTTACATACCAGTGGTTGACAAATAGCTAAAGCTATCTACAAAAGCCCCTACCTACTGCACTGATTAGACAGAATGAAATTAACCCCTTTGGTAGGACAGTCAGAAAATGATCCGCCTTAAATGAAGATCAGCCCACTGAGGTTAACCTTTCCACAAAAATAATCACTTAATGTATAAATGTGCTAACAACAGCTGCTCCTCTGCCTTGGGGACAAAGACTAGCATTAGCACTCCTGCACAAGTATGCATGCTGTAGGATCGTGAAACCATGTTGAGTAAACAGGTCGGTCTATTAAAGCTAAGTGGGCTGATTGCAATATAAGCTGAGAATGATCAGGTTAATATGATGAACCAGAAGCTCAGTGTTTAGCATGTTGGGGTGCGCATGGTCCACAAGGTGCGCATGGTCCACAAGGTGCACATGGTGAGGACTACAACTTCAATCGTCTGGATCAGTTCATCTGAAGATATCTAGATGTTTTTTCTTATGATTTATTTTGCTTTAAATCACGACAAGGGTTGATTTGCTTCAGATATCTCCATCATATGAACCTGGACCATTTGGTGGCTCTTGGGTGGGTGGGGGTCTTGGGGGTGGAAACACTGATTGTGCTTGATTGGGTTGTTCTCTAGTCAGGTAGGTGGACTTTTCGTGATCCATTGTTGGCTCTCTTTCTGGGGGGTAAGAGTATCTCATTGGGGTGCATGAAGTTGGGGCCCTTCATGGGGCTGTGAGGGGTTCAGACCCCTGCCTACTCACCACTGTCAGTGGCTGTCGGCTTTTATTGCCCGTGTATCTTTAACAAGACACTTAACCCCAACTCGGTTCCTGGTTTGTCTTTGTAATAAAATGATAAACAGCTCAAATGGCTTTAAAATGTTGCTCAGATGAAATAAACGGTCTCAAAGCGATAAAGGGGATTTTTGCCACAGGCTAAATGATTAATTAAAAAAAAAAAAAAAAAACACAAAAAAAACCAGATTAAATAATAAACACATTGTTACAAAAACATGCAAATGTTACAAGTTCCCGATTGCAAAAGTTACTAATCTTGTAGCATTTGCTGATTCTGTAATTCTGGCTGCGTGTTTGATTCCAGCAAAGGCATAGGGGACACGTCGTAATTTATGACTTCCATCTCGCCGCAGACGAAAAAAATAATCAAATCCACATAAAATGCAAAGAGGAGAAGGTGATTATCTAAATGATGGCTGCCAGGTTTGGGGAGCATCGTCTGACAGCTGAGCGCGGTGTCTTTATGGACAACTGGAGGATAGAGGGAGGAGAGAGGAGAAACACAGGCGCAGACGAGTGTTTTAGGGGTAAAATGGTGAAGGGAATAGGGTGGAGCGCTCTCACATTTGGACACTTTACAACGGGAAAAGATCAATTGTGCACGCACGCACACACACACACACTCATACACACACACACACACACACACACACACACACACACACACACACACACACACACAAGCAGGCGCTCTGACAGCCTGGGACAGAGCATGACATTTAAAAGGAAAAAGCTGACATTGACTCCATCACTGTCACCTCAACTGCCATAAAGCAGCTGCAAATATTAAAACATTTTTCATCTGTGCTGCTCGGGGTTATTGGCACCAGAAATTGTTTTCCTCTCCGTCTGCTGCCGGCCTGCTCCCCTGAGGCCCTGCCTGTTACCGCCGCCTCACAACATATTGGCAGTTGATGTGAAGCTATCCATGTACACTTGCCACTCACAGAGTCTTTATCGCCTTCCACTCACCCACTGCAGCAAAACCCTCCCTGCTTCACCCCTCCTTTTCACACACACACACACACACACACACACACACACACACACACACATGCAGACATACTTCTGTACTCAATCTCTGCTCTCAGGATTAAATATACAACGAGGGTACCGCTGGATTTCTCCGACACAAAGCATCTTTTGTGTGTTGTGGACATGCATGTGTTTATGATGATGCTGTTGATTTCCTGCCACGGGCACCATTCCTCAAACATGGAGACATTTCCATGTGGTCGCGCCTCCTGCTTGTCTCCTCTGACATTGTATTTTGCACAAAAAGAAAAAACCTGCAAACGGCTTTCATTTGTTCATTTTCTCCTCTCATCATCAGCTCAGCATCTGTTTGTTGTCTTCTGTTTACAGGTCCTGCAATCTTGCAAACCTTGAGATGTTGATTGCCCTCGGCCTGGCTCAGATATGCCGTATATTTAAATATGATTTCAAAATATTTGGAGTTGGGCTGCGCTTCAATTATTCGCCCTGACACTTAAAATTTCTTCCACTAAAGGCTCATCATTTATAGCATGAGTCAAGCGTGCTCCATGTTTCGAAATGTATTTGATTGGTGTGTGAATAGAATGGAACTGTGTGTTTTCTTTGGAATTCAATTTTGTTATTTCAAGAGGAAATCTCAGACATCATGCTCTTTTTTTTCCTCTCATCTTGGGTTCCTGACAGGTTTTGTACATGAAATACAACTGAGTACAAAGCAGCTTGTCCCTTATTTGCATCAAATAGATGGTGTGAGCCCCACATAGACCCCTGATGCACGTTGGTGCTCCAGCAGACCAGAGGGTCCGAGAAGGAAAACGTACTCGCTCAGATAATTGGTCAAGTCTGACCAAATTAATGGCCACGTATATTTTATTAAAATAGTATGGCATGTGATGCTAAATGAGTGTCAATATGTGAATATATGCAAAATCTGGGCCATCACTGTTTTGTTTTATTCGATTTTTTTTATTCTTTGTAGTTAGAAGCTTGGCAGCAGGAGCAGTTAACACTTTTGATTTAAAGCAGCAAATTTTTCTAGGTTTAACTCACAATAAAAAATACTTTAAAAAAAATACCAAAAATAGAAACATTCAGTTTCACAACTTCTAATTGAAGTTAGTGCAAATTAAAAAAATGTTTACACTGAGATACAATTAAAATGCAGCACAATGCGTCATAACATTTTCAAGAGTTGCTCCGCTGACATGTGATGAACCAGAAATGTCAAGCAAGTAATTTTATCCCTCAACTAGTGAGATGGAATTAGTGATTGAAAAAGGAAAATCGTTCCATCAGACGTTTTTGCCTGAGGAACAGAAAGGGCTTTTTTTCTTCCTTTTTCTTTCATTCTGTGTCTGCTATGGGGGGAAAAAATTGACGATGTATTATTACTATTAACAGTCATTAACAACCACTAAATAACAGTTGATTTCCTACTTCAGATTGAAACTTTTCCTGTTTGGATTTTTGTGTCATCGTAGAGTAAAATTGTAATAAAAGCTTTTACCAGATGGACAGGACAGTGCTCTCCAGTGGCCACAGGGCAAACCTGCCATCTTCTTCATTGATAAATTACAATCCTACTGGTGTAAATATAATGCAAAACTTTCTTTATCTTGACATTGAGAAAATCTATTTACAATTTCTCCCTACTGGCAAATTAAATGTCTCCAAATATTAACCATAAAGCAACAGGATCATTTCCTCTGCAGCTGTAGGAACCTGAAAGCATCACCAGCACGTCCAAAGCACCATCAGCTTTCCCTACATCCTCACATCACCCCAGACCAAATCAGCGACATCGCTAAGATGGCTGTTTCCTCAGTCCCGCAGGCTGTCTTTAGACCTGTGGAAGATATTTGCTGTTAATGCTCACCAATGAGAGGCCCAAATGGTCTTATTACAGCAGCTCCCACAGCTCATGCTATACATCAGGTAGGAACACACGCTAAAATGGAGGCCCTGATTGTTTAGGGAGCAACAGCGCTCATTACTCAACACGCCTCGCCCTCCCTCGCTACATGGAAGTCTCTTTCTTTTTTCATCACCCTCTCTTCCTCTCTATCTACCTTCCCACCTTCTCTTTGTCTTACTTTCCACTGGTTTCTGTCGAAATGACGGCAGACTAGAGCAGAGACCGGCGAGACGAAAGCAACATTTCATGCGTTGCATATTTGACAAAAGCATTAGTGTGATGGAAAGCAGGGAATGTTTATCACTGTTGGGTAAAACACTCACATAAATCCAAGTGTTTAAAGGTGTGACCACCTATTGGATCAACCTGCATGTCTGTGTAAATGTGCGTACGTGTAGCGTGAGCGTGAACATCACTCATCACATGTAGCTACACGCTCTCTTTCTTTCTGGTATTCCCCCGTTTTTTTTTTTGCGTGTACCAAATGCTAACGCTGGTCCTCTGCCTGGTGAACTCTGGTTGACCTGTAGTGTGTGTGGGGGGGGGAGGGGCACAGCTAGGTCGCTCGTCTATTGGCCAAGATAAATAACGGCCACCACCAATCACATTATACGCATCCCCTGCAGCCGCCAGCCTTGTTAGTGCAGTAATCAGTCATTGTTAGAGAGCGGTCCTATGGCCCATCTCAATCTGCCTTTAAGACTATTTTTACATCATCGACCCCTCCTTCACACACAAATTTTACCTCCTCTATCTATCTATCTATCTATCTATCTATCTATCTATCTATCTATCTATCTATCTATCTATCTATCTATCTATCTATCTATCTATCTATCTATCTATCTATCTATCTATCTATCTATCTATCTATCTACCTACCTACCTACCTACCTACCTACCTACCTACCTACCTACCTACCTACCTACCTACCTACCTACCTACCTACCTACCTACCTATCTATCTATCTATCTATCTATCTATCTATCTATCTATCTATCTATCTATCTATCTATCTATCTATATATCTACCTACCTACCTACCTACCTACCTACCTACCTACCTACCTACCTACCTACCTACCTACCTACCTACCTACCTACCTACCTACCTACCCACCCACCCACCCATCCATCCATCCATCCAATTTCCTCAATCAATAAAGTATCTATCTATCTGTCTGGCTGTCCGTCCATCTGTCTGTCCGTCAGTCTGTCTTGTCCATCCACCCATCTTTTAGTATGTATGTAGGACATTCCACAGCTGAAGCTGATCCAGACTTGCTTCATTTACATGCGTGCAAACACGCCATCAGCTGCAGCAGTGAACCATCTGCCGGGTCATGTGACCAGCCTCTGCGACATGCGACGACCTGTCAGTCAATCAAAACCCCACAAACAATAGAAAGACAGGAAATCCACATATATGTGAATCCCTCGGATCACATGTGATATTATGTGTTTAGTGTTTCAGGACAATGTTAATTAAGTTAAAATCAGCACCAATTAAAAAAATAAAAAAGACAAAAATGAAAATTCCAACTTGTCGCAGGAGAACAGAGGATTCTAGACAATGAACACACACCCATCTCCCTTAACTGCACAAACAAGCACACACAAATAAATGTCCGAAACTCAATCACCAGAGGTCGTGTTGGTGAGTGGGGGAACAGATTCGATTAGCGCTGTATTAGATACGGGAAATGATTTCTGTCAAAGCCATCTTTACAGCAATTATGATATGATAATTATGTGTTTCATTATTTACGTGGGATAGACATGAGGCTTGGTGGCTTCTGGCTGCAAACATCAGCAGATAGGCAGAGTAGTGGAGGGAAGGCATGATGCTGGGTAGGGCGCCGTTAGGAGGAGATTACAATATGAAAGAAGAGATGAATAAAAAGCATGTGAGGGGGCTCAAATTCTGTAAATATGTGCAACAGAACTACAGTGGAAACTAGAGAATCAGCACCTCTCTGATACATAATGGCTCTAATGCAATTAGCATAATTTTAGCTACCATTTATCTACCATTTGAATACATATGAAATACTATAATACATTAGTCTCATATGTCAGACGCGATACCAGTCTGATCCCTCAAACCACATGTTAATTCTTAGTCTTCTTGGTCTTAAAAAGACAGTTCTTGTTTCTTTTTCTTTTTTGTACATTTTCAGATAATCTCCTTTAGATTTTTAAGTTTGCTGGAGGTTCTAACCTGAACTACATGATATCATGATTAGCTGGTGCCAAAATATGAGCACCCAGGAAACCACCTTTGGACTCACCAGTGCTGTTCCTGTGTGTGTGTGTGTGTGTGTGTGTGTGTGTGTGTGTGTGTGTGTGTGTGTGTGTGTGTGTGTGTGTGTGTGGGTGTGTGTGTGTGTGTGTTCAAACTGATGTCAAAAATCGACTGAAGTTGAAATAAACTAAACTACAATTTTTTTAGATAAATTTAGCATTTATTTAAATTATATACACATAAAGTATAGAAATTCAGGGTCACATTTTACACTACAGTAGACTGAATGTTGGAAAATCCTGAAACTTTTAGTGTCTGACTCAAACCCGCATATTAGGTTTTATTTGCATGTATGTTCTTATCTGCCTTGCCCAGAGACATTGACAGTGAAGGGTGGCAGCAGTGCAGGAAGACCTGACAGCCACAGAGGTTGTCGTGCTAACAGAGAAAACTACGACTCACAAGCCGTTGTGTTGCTTGTAACACAAAACAGCCTCAAAGAAAACATGGACACAATGTCAGCCACACATGTCGCCAACTTTATTGTTGATTGAAGCAGTTAACTTGTGGCCTTGCTGCTCTGTCGGTCTATGGGAACATCTGCTCGCTGCACAAATTCATAGAAATGTGGAAATTGCATTTTGCACTGAAGGTGTAACAGGAAGGACAGTATGGCCTGGGCCCCGTCACACAGGAGCGTTAGTTTGGAGGAGGACTCCATCTTGCTGTTTTCTGCAAAAGTGAAAAATTGGGGAGAAATGTTGCTCTTCTTTGAAGCATCTCCTCAAGTAGCAACAGAGATAATAACAGAGTCACAATTACATCTGTTTATGAAGACTAAAATGTCAAACAGACACATGTTCTGTTGCTTGGTTTACTTTGAAAAGGGAAGCTAGCATAACTAGTATTCATTTCCACAGGTCACTAAGACCGTCCAGCCCACCTTTGCCCTCAGCTCTTGTGTGAATATGACATATGGACTCTCTCATTGTCAGTTAACGCAACTCTTTAATGTCAGATGTGGTGTTTGGGGCCCAGGGACAAAGATCCTCCAGAAAGCTTCCACCAGCAACAGCAAAGACCTAGCAAGCATTCGTTTCTGAATGGGCTGTGGACAGGAACTGCACCAGTGTCCATGTTTCAGTAGGGAGAAAACCACATGTGAAATACCTTCATAGTACCTGAATTTGTGTAGTACAGTAATCCCTCGTTACTCTCAGTTAATGTGTTCCAAGACCACCCGTGAAAAACAAAATTCCACGATATAGCAACAAACTACTTATTTTACTATTTACGGTAATTAAAATGTTTATGAACTCTCCCCTTACTAATATTAACACACCTTATATATGTACGACCTTTTCCCACACTCTTATAGACTTGTAACAACCCCAGTGTTGCTCATAATGGGCAAGGATGACGCACACGATATTAATGGCTCAATGCCTTCGTTTAATCCAAGGTGGTGCTCCAGTCGTATCTCAAGTTGCACATTGCTGTTGTTCTAGCTGCAACCATCACTTCCTCGTCCAAAATTTTCACAAGCTCGATAGGCGTTGTAAGCCCGTCCCCTCCTCACCATGCAGAAAAGACAGATCTCATTGAGAATGAGAAGTGCTAACAGTTCCTCCATTCACGGGGCATTTTAGGCAGGTATTTTTTTCAGATGTGGAACTCATGTATACACTTGAACTGGTCAGTTTTAGCATGGAGGTCTACACTAGGCTGCAGCTGAGGACTGCATACACTGGTTAGCATGCTCTAGCAGATGGGCTAGCAGTACACACAGATTGTCTCTGACAAAAACATAGCAGACAGCAATGAAAGCTACGGTGACATTTTAGTCATAATCCACAGAAACAAAGTCAGTGGAGACACAATCACAACTGCATACACATGCACACACTCTCACATGGATAAACAGACACACGCACACACACATACATCTTGTCATTCTTTGTTGGAGCCTCCAATTTGCCTCTCATTCCAGCCCTCATCTTCAATGTTAGCAGTGGGAGAGTCCCATGCTGCGTAGCTAAACCCGTGGTGGGCCATCGGCTTTTGACAACCAAGCATCTCTGCGGAGTTCACTGGTGGTTTAGGGAGCTGTATATTCCAATTAGCTGCCAGGATCCCAGAGCTATGGATAGTATACAGAGGGAGTCACATTCAATTACAGTCGGTGTCCACAGTGGATTTGTGTGTTTTTTACCTGTCCTCATGCATAAAATAAATACTGCTGTTCCCATGTGCACTGGTGTCAGAGTGTGTGCATATGATGGCGTGTGTGTGAGGGGGTTTGTAGGCTAGATAACTCAATGCACCTATGTGTATTCATATTTATGTGTGTTTTTATGTATGTGGATTTAATAGTCCCTCATTACAGTGACATCATTTACATTAAAAACAATGCCAGTTACATGAGATCTGTGGTTGACAGACTATGTGCAAAAATGCCAACAGCTTGTGAATGATGGTCAGCAAGCTGTCCTACATAACTTCAGCTTAAGGCGAATAAAAACACTGAAAATATGGTAATATATTCAAGTCGATGAAACGACTACAATAAGTGCCATATTCGTGCCCATACATCTTTATAAGACTTCCCTTTTGATTTTCTCATTTTCTCTTACTTATTATCATATGAAAATAATAAGAATTTATTTTAAGCGGCTGCAGCGTGCGTTCCTTTGCTATATTCTTTACATATCAGAAATCGTTTGAAGTGTTTTTTTTTAAATGCATTCCTTGAAGAAAACAAAGGCGTGCATAAATTAGCAGCTGGGACTGCAATTAGACAGTCACAGTGATTGGAAAAGAATAATTATACAGACGTTGGCCTGCTTTGGGCCTGCACTCAACTCAACAGTGAAAATGAAGAGAAATACAGCAACCATAAAATAAATAAATAAACAATAAATAGATAAATAAAAAGCATATTATTTTGAGCACCAGAGATATATACAGCTACACTAATATCAGAACCAGACGAACCAAAGCACTTGGTGATTAGGTACATCCATGTTATTTTATTTTGTAAAGTTACCATGAATAAGCAGTTTGGTTCTTCTGGTTCTGTAATGATGTCCATCAAAAGTCATAATTTTTCACATCTTTGAAAACACCTTACAGACCAATCAATGATGGAGTTTTCAAGTTTTTATGTGTAGTATAAGAACATTAAAAAAGGGAAATCAACACTGAGCGTTGACTAGAAGATAAAGAAGAGGTGTCTCCGCTGCCTGGCGTCAAGCTGCTTTGCCCATTGTCCACCATGACACTTACAGAGGGAGCAGTCAGATGTCCAGTCCATGGAGAGTACTGGTGAACAGCATGGTGGTTCACATGGCTCAGATCCACTAGACTACAGTACCTCTGTGGGGTCCCGGATCTACTTCACTCACCAATAGAAAAGTTACAATCACTAAGGTGACCTGGCTGTTTGAACATGGGGGCCATTGATCTGTACTGGTCAGGATATCACCAGGTACATTCAGCCTAATGGAATACCAAAAATGTGAATGGAATGGAGCCAATAACACTTTATTGAACTGTAGAGTTGCAGATTTGTAAGCTGTTCTGAAAGATGAGTTTCACAGAAAATAAGCCAAAGCAAAGAACTCTGGTTATAATTCTAATGTTCCTTGTAGTCAGCAATGACAACACATCATGCAAAGTCAAGCACAACTCAATGCTACAGGTCTTCTTTGTTGGTCAGAGGGTGGATGAAGTGCTTGTCTTGCATAAAGATAAAAACAAGAATGAGCGATTGACAATTAAAAAATGTAAGTAAGTCAGATGAATGTTTCATACAACATTTACCTCTGAAGTCATCTCCATTCATTTGAAACAAATCAAAGTTGTGACACCTTTTGAGAATTTATTTGAAAGAGTCATGCAAACAAGGGAAACAGCTTGGGGGTGATTGTTGAAAGCGAGGAGGCGTTTGTGATGACAGAGGACCCTCTAGTTTAAACTGAGACTATCCTTTGGGGTTCGCCGTCAGACAAGTTTAAGCTTTCTTGTTTCAGATTAAAAGACCTGCTTTTAGCAGTAACAGAAAAAAGAGAGAGAGACAAAACATCTTTTCCCCCCACAGCTAATAGGTAGAATTTGTCACAGAGATCTAAAATGCTCACTTATTTAAGGCAGCTGTGTTATATCCACATTCCTTTTCCAAACAAAACCACTACACTGAAACTAGCAGTGAGTGAATCATTTATCTGCAATCATTTCATCCATCAAAACCCAAAAAAGATATTTTACCCTTTGTCTACTGTCCACCACTTTCCAAGGCTTCAAAGCTTGGGCCACATCTATCCTTCTCACTCACACTCAACTTGGAGCATAAACAGTCTAATTCACAAGGCAAACTTTCTCTTCTCCAATACGTTGATTTGATATACTCCAATAGAGCCTTTCTCCCAGACACCATCAATTGTCTATAGATTTTTCTTGGCTCTCCTCAGAAGAGAAACAAAAGCAGGCCCTGAAAAGCCCCGAGCCTAAGAGGCTTTATTGATATCGATGTTGGGGAATATCGCCCATTTTCACCAGGGGATCAATCAGTACGTCACCGCTTGTGAGCTGCAGCCTCTCTGCTCATGAGACGAGTATCTGCCCAGAGGTCTGATGTGAATCTGAGCTTGAGTCCGTGAGCTAGAAAGATGCAGATTGATAGATTCAGATAGTTTGATCGGCCATTCAACTTCTGAAATGATTTAATATCACGACGCACACGCATATACACACGTTTTATATATATGTACACTGTATATAACTCCTGTCTTAAGTCCTAAATGTATCGTCCACCAAAGACAATCTGCATATCATAATTCAGAGCAAAACCCAGCAAATCCTTTTCCATCTGTTTAGCTGCCTCCCTTATCTGAGGGGCTTAGTGGACGGTTTATAATTCAATTACAGAACTGGCTAAATTACAGTGAGGTAGTTCAGGTTAAGCACTGAAGATGAGAGCCTTAGATTCTTATGAATGATTTAGGATAGGTGATCGCCCTCATCTGTCATGCAGTATGGACGTCAGGACTTGAGGTAGTTACATTAATGTGACAGTTTTCTTGTGTAAGTAGAATTTTTGATACCTTAACAGGCCATGAAACATTTTATTTATGAAGTTCATCAAATAAAACTGAAATCCAGACATTATTTTATTATTGCCATGTCGATGGGAGGTGTGGTGAAGCATCTTCATTTCTGTAGCCTCACAACAAAACAATACTGTAGTGTTCTTCTAAACCACTGAAGATGGAGTTCGGTGTTAAAATATAATAAAACGAAAGCAGTCTTAGCAGTATTACCAGTATTAGCAGGCACCCTGTCAGAAGAGTGTTCTCGAGGATCACATGAGGTGTTCATTGATACACAACCCCTGTTGTCGGTGAAAATCTGATGTGACTCAAGCAGAAATGTTCACAGGAAATGGAAAAGGTGCAAAAGTTGTTTAAAGGTGTTCAGTTGTGTTTGCCAACCAGGAATATAATAATGTATTTGTTGAGTATTGTTGAAAACATCTAGGATCACACATCAACCTGTGATCCTAAGTGCAAACACACATCATATTTCCAATGGAACAATAGCAGGAGTTTAGGAAATACAAGCGTACATAAATTTTGTGTGTTGCAGGTCAAAGGTCATGATGAAAATTGAATGGATGAGCGCTGACCTTGTTGTAAAGACAAGGAAAGCTCTTTTACAGTCCATTTAGCATTTACAGTCTACACATTCTACTTCTAGGCAGAGTAACTATTTATTAATGACTATTTTTGATGACTAAAATAAATATGACATCATTTTACACACACAGACACAACTTGAAAAACAATACAAGACAAAAATGTTGAAAACAAAAATAAAATCTCTCGATTTATGAAATATTCTGGTCATAAGATGACACAAGGCAGCTTTTTATTATGATTGTAAAAACTGTAAACCTCTTCTGTATGTGCTAAGACATGTAAATACGATGTTATCTTACACATTGTGGGATGTGTGTGTGTGTGTGTTAGATACATGCATATACAGTGGCATGTCAACAGCTATATACAAAATCATATATGTATCTACACAGACGCATTTAACACACACACACACGCACACACACACACACACACACACACACACACACACACACACACACACACACACACACACTCACAAACAGTGTTTAGAGCCAAAATGACTGCGGCTGTTGCCTTCCCCACCAGCTGCAGAGTGCTGATGGAGTGTGATTGTATGCAAGTAAGCGTAAGTGCATTTTCTCTCTCTCTGTGTGTGCGTGTGTGTGTGTGTGTGTGTTTGTGGTTGTGTGTAAGTGCGTGTGTGTGTGTGTGTGTGTGTGTGTTTGTGTTTGTGTGTATTGGCAGTTGGGGGGAGGGGGGTACACACCTGGCATCTGCCACAGATGGGCGTAATCATCTCCCTTGCTACTCCAGTAAACCCCCCCCCATCTTTTCACACACTCCCCTCTCCTGTCCCCTCATCCATGCCGAGGTATTCATACACACTCATGGTCTCACACACATAATACACACAATAACATAGAGACATACATACACACACACACACACACACACACACACACACACACACACACACACACACACACACTCATGCATTGTTAAATGAGTCAACTCACGAGGCATCCTGATTCAGGCAGCAGTCATGCCAGAGTTAGATTTTCTGAATTGGTCCAGATGACAAAAGCAATTATAATCCATTAGAGTCAGACACTCTCATGTTTGTTTGTCATCCAAACTAAATTTCTGGCTGTTATCACTGAAAAAATGACTCTGATAAATATTAACTAAGATGATTTTTGAACATTTCTTTTGGTTTTGCAGATTTGTCTGTTCAATCAAGTGGATTGCCTCATTTTCCACAAATGCTGCAGGTATCGTGTGGAACAAGCGGTGATGATGTAAAACCCCCCACATTTCATAAAAACAACACTTGAAAGCTATGTCGGCTCTTGATGCATCACAAATGTACATAAATCTGATGAAACCACATGACTGCAAAACTGCTGATTCACATTTGCTTGGCGCAAATGGAAGCAAAGATACATCTGAGACGTATCAGTCCTACACCGAAATAATTTAGGACTTCAATACATAATGGGACAAAAAAAGAAGAAGAGGAAACATCTGGTGGTCTGGAGGGAAACAGAGGACAGAAATGAGTTGTGGGTCAGTTATGACATGCGGAGTATGAAGACAAGCTACCCAAACATTTTAATTTGCACCAATAAAGCCAATAAAGTTAAATATTCACTTTGCATTCATTCCATATCGACTATTTAAGTACAATAATTATGGACTTGCTAATTTGTATTCTTTATTATTGTCCCAACAACATCATTAATACATTTATTTTAATGTAATTATGGCCATACAGTTAGGAATCAAGTCAATGAACATCTTATTATTAAAATGTCACTAACATTTAGATAAAATATTTCAGATAAGACGGTAAGCCAACATTTCAGCTCTAGTTTTGATTCTCTGATTAGGTCCTGATGTTAAAAACCTGTAAAAATCACTCAGATGTTTATCCAGTTATGTGCACATGTGTCACAGAGTTAACAGAGAACCAGACAAACTACATATGTAAGAAGTCATGTTTTTGGTCGGCAATGTTTATAGAGAATCTTTCACGGAACATGTTTTGAAGGTTTCACTTTTGTAAATTAAGTCCATAAAGCTTTCTGGTGTGGATCCAGATCACAAGGCCAGAGTTGCTGAAAACGTTTGTCAGAAAGGGGGAAAAAGAGTAAAAACTGCACTGGCCAGTGACAAAAAAGTGAAAACGATTCCTATTGAAAATAGTTTAATGGATGATGTTACACATCTGTAGAAAATAAGTTAAATAGAGAAAAACCTCAACCTACAAACACAACTGGTTCTGAGAGGTTGCTCATAAACTGAATTGTTCGCAAGTTGTTATTTATTAAATTTCAATCTATAATCTCCATTTGAGGTCATTTAAATGCCAATAATGCTCTAAATACAGAAATACTATTCCCTAAGACAGCATAAACAATTACAGGAGATAGAAAGAACACATAAAAAATAAAATACCCGACATACCACCTAACATACCTGACATACCAAGAATGAAATTAATGACTTTGGATTTCAAGAAGATTAAAGATTTATTTGAGAAATATGAACATAGGAAAAAAAAACATAGAAGCACTTGATTTGATTTTTACTTCTGCTACATTTTCATTTCTGACGTATTTGTGTTGATATTTTTTGCAGGTCTTGTGTTTTCTGGTCCCACCATCTCCCAAAATAACATAACGGAATGAGTGAAACATTTAAAAGGTACATAAATCACTACTGGCCACATAACTTTCGAGCAACAAAACAAATTCCAGGGGAAGTTTGGTCTGTTTGAGACGGAGAACCTTTCATTTCTCAACACTCCCCATCCTTCTTTTCCCTTTCACCTCGACAACCCCTGAGGTGAGCCGACCATTTCCAGGCAACAAAAGCGGGACATGACCAGCAGGCTTTGATGTTTATTTTAGCAGACCAGCCCCCCCCCCCCCCCCTGCTGCTTGGCCTTCTTTTGTGTCCGTCCAGGTACAACAAGCCACAGAAAACAATCCTCTTGAGGCATCCTCTGCGCTTGACCCTGGGTCAGGGGATGTCCTGTACTTAAACCCTTAACCTGACAACACGCCTCACCCTACCTCCTGTCTATTCTCCTTGGACTGTATGCCTCCTCTCTCCACATCCACCCATTTCTCATTCACCTATCACCTCCTCATAGACATTGCATGGACACAGTGACATTTAGCCAGTTTGGACAAAAAAGTTGTGCAGAACGTTAACTGTTTTTTTGTGGGACTCTGATTGATGTGTGTGTTTGTCTCTGCATGACTGTACTCTTTGTTGACCATTTGGAAGCATTTTACCAGACATTATGCCTCTGACATAATTATGATCACACACCACTAAATGCACCCAATGTGGGTATTGTGGTATGAGTATTTTCTGTCATGTCTTTTTTTTTTTTCTGTTTATATTAGGGCTATCTCAATGGCATTTGCATAACCCCAGGAACACACGGGGGTGGGGAGACTTGGAGTTGGAAGGGAATAGGGAATTGGTGGAGGTGGTGGAGGGAGTTGCTTTTCCTTTCACTGCCTGCCAATCCATCAAGGCTCAGTCTACCGCTGTGGGGCCTGACAGGCAGTGCAGAAAAGAACAAGGCCCAGCAACAGAGCCCCCTCTCCATGGTCATCACTCATCCAACAGCAGACGCTGAACTCTGTGTGACCTTTTTCAGGGCCTCCTTACCAACTTACACTCCCCAGCACCTAGTTAGCTTTAAAGAAGCCGACTACAGCCCGTATCGCAGACTGTTTCTGGGTATTTTTTGGTGTTAAGTGTTTCTGACTGAAGACCTTTGTTTGCTGGATAAGACAGAGGGGAATGAGACTTTCAGGAGTTAGACCAGTTCTTTGTTTTCATGTGTGAGGAGGGTTAACCTCTCATCCTGACATGTGCAGCCGCTCCCTGACAGCCAGATTGTCAGACAGCAAAGTGAAAACACACTAAAATTGAAACGCACAAGACACACACACACACACATACATGTACGCACACACACACACACACTAGTGAACACTAGTTGACATCATTAGGCCAGACACATTTTTGTCATGCTTCCAGATTCAATGTGTCTGGATTCCACAGAATGCCGACTGGGTCTCAGTATTTCTCTTCCCTCCCATCCAGTCTGGAGTCTCTCTCCCTGTTGGTATTTCTTATGTGTTTAACACTGGATGTGACCCAGCCCATCAGACAACACACCACTGGTTTGTGGAGGTAATAAAGATGTCAAAAAAGTGGAAGAAGGAGACAGAAAGAGAAGACATAAAAATAAAACTGCATTCAGCATCATACCTGATGTGTAGCCAACACTCCAAGAGTTGTCTGAGCTAAATATCAACAGCCTCTCTGAATACAGCAAGAACAACAGGGGATTGTTTGGGAATTATTTTACCCATGATTCCTCTCTTTCCATCAGAGATTGTTTCCTGTTTGTCCAGTCACAGAAGACACAACACAATAATTTCCATTTGGCATTTCCCAGGTTGCTTAATTGTGTTTTTTGATGTCTTGAAGAGTGAGAGAGTAAAGGTCCCCAACAGGAAACTTTTACTACACCATTGGAGACCAGAGTGCCGTTTGTGTCCTGGTAACTCACCAAAATCACTTTAAATACTCCTCCAAAAAAATCCTAATTGTGAAATGAATCCCCCACAGCTGAATAAAGGTGTTTGAAGCTTTTCACCTGTATCTGTTATGTTGTAGAAACTTCAAGATGACTGACCATTTTGGATTGAACTTGAGACGTTTGCTAATAAACAGCTTAAACAAGATGTGGAGCCCAAACAGCCCAAGGGGCATCACATTTACTTACTTTGTTCACTTTCTGTTGTGCATGTCTTTAATCTCCTAGTCTCTAATACTGACTGAGATGGCTGAGATGGGCTGATATGACCTGTGATTGCTAGCTGTGTTAAATTGATGCACACAGAGCAGAACCCACATGTTAAAGGTTTTGGGGATAAAGTCAGAGAGGCCAGACTGAGATGGTTTGGACATGTCCAGAGGAGAGATAGTGAATATATTGGTAGAAGGATGCTGAGTTTTGAACTACCAGGCAGGAGGCCTAGAGGAAGACCAAAGAGGAGGTTTATGGATGTAGTGAAAGAGGACATGAAGGTAGTTGGTGTGAGAGAAGAGGATGCAGAAGACATGGTTAGATGGAGGCAATTGATTCGCTGTGGCGACCCCTGAAGGGAGAAGCTGAAAGGAAAAGAAGAAGAAGAGGAGCTATTTATGTTTCGAAGGAATGTGAAATGTAGAAATTGTATTTCATTGGCTGATATACCACTTCGCTGGATGTCATTACATTCAGGTTAAACTTATTTCTACTTCCTGGGTAACTCTGCATCAAGTTCTAGTCTTCTTTGTTTGAATTCCCACCGTCTAAAAATCAAAATGAAAAGGGAAACTGCATTTTGTCAGTCACACTGTTGCCTGTCTGAACTTAGGCTAAGTAGGTGTTAAGACTGAAAACAGCCGTGTTGCAAGAGGCTGCAACTGTAAGGCTGTGTTTTTTAGGTCCCAGTGCTAAAACATCCAGCATTTCTTTTATTCTGCTAGACTCAGGCAACATTCCTTTGAGAACCCGCTGAGTTAATTCAAGGGTGTCACAGAAATCAAAGTGTGTTTTTCAAGCAATGATCAAGTTTGTTTGCACATGGAAAGAAGTAATGTGTAAAATAATTTGAAGATCAGCCGAAAGTATAATCAGACTTCCCAACTGACATCCTTGGAGCAACGTTTGCAATGAAAACTAGTCGGGAGTGTAGAAAATCTTTTCAAAGCAAATATGTAAATGTGGCCAGTTGGCTCTTGCACGCCACACGGTGGTGTTCTCCTTTGCATAAGTTATCTACGGCAGGACCACACAGTAAGACAAACAGCAATCACACTCACATTCACACCGACGGTCAATTTAGTCTGTATGTGCTTAGGGGTGTGTAGGGTTGGGCAATGAGAAATGGTTACAAAACAAAGACACATTACGTAACTTTGATTCTTTTTATCGTTTTCAAGGTAGATATATAATATGTGTTCCATCTAATTCAAGTTTTGTTGCGGTTGCAAACAGCCTCCATAGGCTGGGTGAGTGCATCGAGCCAAATTATGCAATAGACTGCAACAACTGTCACTCAAAATGCTGGGTCAACAGATTGCACAGATAACAGGCTAAACATCTTCCCCTACATGGTGAACAAACCAGCCAGTGTGCCATATCTGAACAGATTGCTATCAGTAGTAGCCGGTTTACTGCCTGTAAGTGGTAGCAGCGACGCCACGGTATGACTCTCTGAACGTCAACAGCAGAGGGAAGAATGTCAGCTGAGCTGGTTGACAAGCGACAGAAGAGGTGAACAGGCTTCTCTCATGCTGAAGCACCAACAACTAGTTGAGATACATAAAGGCTGGAGCTAAGCTAGCGTTCCTGCTGCTGGCTTCTCACCAACTTAAGTTATTGTAATGAATGAAACATTATTTATGCGGAATGGCATGTATAAAGGCTATTGTACACATTACTTGTCTATAAAGTAAGCTTGTGGCCTTGACAATGCCAAAGAACTGCAAATGACAATGACAATATTGGCAATAAAATACCCAACCTAAGCAGTAACTTAGTAGTTCCTCTGTTTTGTTTTGTTTTTCTCTCAAGGTTAAAAGCTGATGAGGTGTTGCCACATGATCAAAGAACTTTACTTAACCTGATACAGATCTGCTGAACATTTGTATTTGATCATACAGCTACAAAACCATATGCGGCCCAGTATGTCCAATTGTTGAAAAACCTACGACGTGGGGTTTACAACCCATGATTTTGTTTTTTTTCTTGTCCTGATCCTAATTCAAATGAATGGACATAAAATAGGTTGCGTGATCAGATACAAAAACAATGCATTTCCCTGTTGCTGTTGAAAAGAAAAAGCAGTTAGAGCTACAGAATAATCTTTTAATCATACCAACTATATCTGGATGAATATGGCATCAGTTTGCAGAGCTCAGGACAATAACCAAGTTTTGTTTTGATCAACCCATTAGTAACTAATAAAGTTCACTTTTGACAGGAAGCTAGAAACACCTGTCATTTCGGTCTGTTTTTTAATTAAATATGTTTTATTGCTTTTTGCTAATGAGAAGGAAGGGCAACAAATATTTTTCTAATTGATGTATTACTTTTTACATACATGAAACCTGTCATTTAGAACAAATCACAACAAACTACCAAGATGAGCTACCAAAGATGAGCTTTTCCCTAGGAGGGTGCCAGATTACTCCGTCCTGTTTCTGCGATGCGAGTGTCAAGTATTTCTGTCAGTTGCCAGTGCTTTTCTATGTTTTTGGAGTTTTGTCGTTTTTGCTCAGCTGCTTTTTTTGTTCTCAAGCTCACCTGCGTTTTTGTTTAGCCTGAGCAATAAAAAGCTGTTAATTTTTACTCGTGTGTCAGTCTCTGCTCCCTGGGGTCCAGACTTGAACTACCCATAACAAGGCGAGCGGAAAACAAATGAATGGTTGCACTTGACACGCTGACTATACTGTAGATTGTAGTTTGCTGTCACTTCTTCTGCGGTCGAGGAAGAGGAATCCTTGGCCGAATCCCTGGGATCATCAGCGCCCCCTACCATGAGGCTGGAGAACTGCATGCCTCACTTCACGCCTTTTCCCAGCAGTTTCAGGACCGCTCAACTCACACATACAGCTTTTGACAAGAAAACACTGTACATTATATACATTATCTACATTATGGGAATTCAGTTCAAAGAGCAAAACATGTTTGCACATTTTAATAGCGACATATAGAGATAGCATTACGGTCTCACTGTATAGCTACCAGCACAGCTAGTCCAGTCCAGTCCAGTTGTGCAATCCATGGTGAGACTCAGCTGGCTGCTGCCTCACCGCAGGTTTCTGCTCCGTATTTCATCTGTGAATGTGAAAATTCAGCAATTTTGAGTAAAAATAACCTAAAATTGGTGATTTTAAACGGAAAATAACTTTATGCTACACGTCACTGGATAAATATAACCATTTAATTCATTTCTTCCGTTTTTCATGTTTTTTCTTTCATGATGGCAGGTGAGGTCGTGCCTCACCTGCCTCCCCTGACCTCACGTCATTGATGCTTGCATTGAATCCTGGGTATTATTGTTGTAACACTGACCACTGTGTTTTGTTGCTAATTGTCGCTCTACTCTTGAGAACTACTTAAATGGTATCTGAATCAATCATCTGCCCTTGTTACTAGCGCAACAGACACAAGGAGACCTTCAGCTCTACCAGTGTGATTAAATGTAGGCTGCATGCACGAGTGAAATTTGTGATTGCGCGTGTGCACCTTGAAGAAACACGACTAACCTAAAACAACTTTTTTTATGTGTGTTTCAGCCTGGAGATGAATGTGGCAGCCTCCAGAGTGAAATGAATAACTCACTAACATCTGGGCAAGCGACAGTAAAGAGGGATTTAGTGTTTGCCCCGGGAAGGCAGGGAGAAGCTGTGTGTCCATTAAACGCTTTATTACAGAGCCAGCAGCCCCATGCTAACTCACTTAGCCTTGTGTGCAGGAGGCTTTGCTCTGTAGGCCGACTGCCTGTCAGACTACCTGCTACACAACACACACCACGCTGGAAGCAGTGACCCCTTCACACACACATATCTGATAGCTCGTCCATTTGTCAATCAGACAGCACAAATTGGTCAGCCAGCATCTAAGCGGTTGTTTTTATATCAATTATGTTCTTTCACTGTTACAGTTTTTGTGTTTTATTACTATTTTATTATTTTTTAAGTATTCAAGTATTACACCTTTTTTTTTAAATAATCACTTTAATTACATACAGCCATTCATAAACTATGAAAGCCATGATTGAGAAACTTGACCTCCTCTTCCTCTGACTCCAATAGCAATTTCTAAAGCTTAAATCCTAGTTTAACACATTTATTTAATATGCCAACTACTGACCTGCATGTTCTCAAAAGCAAAAATAAAAATAAAAAAATAAAAAATAAATAACAAAAATAAAAATAAATTAAAAAAACGAGCATCATTCAGTCAGTAAATGTAGAATATTGATAATAATTTAAGGTCTACGTGTATTTCTCTGATTCAATAGCTCATTCTTCCTCTCTGTCTTTGTGGTTTTTTTTTTTTTTTTAAATTACTCTCCTAATATTCACCCTATCTGGCATTATGTGCAATTACCCCCTTATCTTCCAGTATTCCCAACCCCCTCACATGAGCTCAGTACAATTAATTTACTTTTTTTTTTTTTTTTTTCTTGCTTCCAATCTCTGCAGCTTTGTCTATCTACCTGAGTGTTTATCGGAAGTAATGAGAATCAATGGTTCGCAGAGCATCTTCAACCCCCTTCACACATCCTGTCGAGTCTGTCCGGGAAATGTTCAGGGACATTCTTTGCAAGGGGGCATGTGTGAAAGGAAGTAGGTACAATATTCAGATAAAATGTACCACCAATTTCCCACATGGAGATCAAGTCATATTTCAGAGGAAGGGCCTGTGGAGCTGAGTTCTGAATGAAAGAAGCAATACTACAGGGATAAAGAGAACGAAACGTCTTCCATCCTGCCTCCCCCACCACCATCCTCTGCTGACTTTTATTACACTTACATTACCACTGTCTGCTGGACTGTCTGCTGGACCTTACCCCATCTATTGCTGAATTATCATGGCAACTGTGAAAAGGAACAAGACATGAATATTCTAGAGTGGAGCTGCATGAGCTGCATGTGTGAACAGTGAAAATCAGGATTTGTCCGAGACACTACTCACAAAATCTTCTCAAAGTCAACAACAAAAAAATGTTGAGGAATTAAACTAGTAAACATTAATTTCCCGCGCTAAGATCTCATCATAATCTACATCATAATCATAATCTGATCTTTGGACTCTGCATTATTCAGGGCCCACATTTCTTACCAAAACATTTTAAAGATATATTGCAACATATTCTCTTGCTCAAGGATCTCATTATCAATCTACCTCCCTGCGACCGCTGCTGTTTTACATATGCCTGTGCACATATGCTCAAGCAAGTCACAAGTTAGCTACAAACTAGCCAATTACCATTAAGGAAGCATATTTGGATTTTTTTTAATCCATTTTCTCCCATTAATTTACCCCATGTTCTTACTGTCTCTCTGAGAAAGCGATTGTCCTTGAGATATGAACGCTGAGTCCATTAAAAAATCTTGTCAGATTAAGATGTTAATGGTATTTACAGCAAGTTATTTATATGAGACTGTGTTCCCAGCTTGCAAGTTTAAAATTGCATTTTTGCAGCAAAATTCTTTTCTACAAGCTCCATTTCTAACATAAATATGTGTGTATAAAGTGGATAAAGTGACAGTTTGAAATTCACACAAAAAGAACGATCAATTATGACATGTCTACTTTTTTGTAAGTAGAATGATGATTTTTTAAAAAATATTTAAAAAGTCATTAGTGAGGTGACTGTGAGTGAGTGAAGGTGGACGAAGCATCTCAGGGGGATGACTTCTAAAGGCAACAGGCTAAAGGAGGAAGCACTTTCATTCATTCATTCATTCATTCATCCATCCATTCATTCATTCATTCATCCATTCATTCATCCATTCATTCATTCAGTCATTCATTCAGCCATTCATAGCAGGTTTTAAATAGTATACCGTATTGGCCCGAATATAAGACGGTGTTTTTTGCATTGAAATAAGACTGAAAAAGTGGGGGTCGTCTTACATTCGGGGTCTAGACATTATACCCATTCACAACGCTAGATGGCGCCAGATATCTTTAAAGCAAATGCTGAACTTAACTCCCCAGGCAAAAGCGAACCCCTGTCACGAAGAAGAAAAATAAAAATAGCGGTAGCACGAAGAAGAAAAATAAAAAATAGCGATAGGAAAGAAAAGAAAACAAAATAAGAGAAGAGAGAACAGAAAATGGAGAAATGTAGCGACAAATCTGGAGAAAAGTGGGTCAAAGATCGGCCAGGTTAACCGGCAGCTGAGGATAAGTTATGATGCAAACTTCAAGATGATGGTGATAAATGAGGCAGAGTTTTCAAACAATTTCAGTGTGATCGAAAATATTGAATATATTGTTATAATCATTTGTTTCAGATGTACTGTAATTATTTTCTGTATAAAAATTAAATTTGGTGTTCAAAAATTTTTTTTGAACTTGAGTCTTGAAAAAGAGGGGGCTGTCTTATAATCAGGGTCGTCTTATATTCGGGCCAATGCGGTATTATTCGAAACAGCAGTGAGACTGAACACAAATGTAATGTAAACTTAATCTCAAAATTCATATTTAAAGGGACAGTAAACTCATTTTAAAGTAATATACTGTATATATTTTCTTTATCATTATGAAAAAAGAAAAAGAAAAAAAATTCCAGATACCTTGCATTTTCCCTGGTGTCCCTGGTGCCATTGATCATAAAAAATAATAATGCCACCAAAATGTTTATTTAATTATGTACTTCAAATAATACCCCGGGTTCATTTTGAATTTACTGTCCCTTAACCTGAAAAAAATACAATTTGAGTATGACACGATAAGTGACACATTCCATTTGACATGGCCATTATTTTTCAATTTTTATTTCAAAATATTTCATTCAAGACATAAACATATTTCACATAAGGGCAGAAAATCCAGACAAGCGTTTGTTGTTACCGCTAGCCGATCAGCTGATTTGAATCTCAACAGTCAAATCAGGTCGGGTTTGGTTTGTTAGTCACATTATAGCTTCTCAGAAGGCCACAATTCATCTCCAGTTCCTTTAAGCATACAGCTTTGTGACAAGTGACTGATCTGTGCTATGCTAAGGGCCTCTTAGGGCCCTGATTCATATTACACTTGAAACAGGCCAGATAGAGGACCGGTGAAAGAGCATTACACCATGACACAATGTGAAGGACTGTCTCATTAAGTGTCCCCACACTTTTTCAAATCACTAGCTTTCACTGTGTGTGTGTGTGTGTGTGTGTGTGTGTGTGTGTGTGTGTGTGTGTGTTTGCATGTCCATTAGATGGTCTGTTGTTGGAATATTTTGTGTCTGCGCGTTTGCATCTTCTATATGTGTGCATGCGTACATGAATCCGCACACCTTCCTTTGTCTGGTTGTGTGTGTGTGTGTGTGTGTGTGTGTGCGTGCGTGTGTGTGTGTGCGTGCGTGTGTGTGTGTGTGAAGAGAACCTCTGCAGCAGAAATACGAGTTGATGCCCCGTGTTTGGCTAATTAAGACAGCAGTCGACAGAGAGAGAGAGCTGAGAGATGGCAGAGAGGTGCTAATTCATAATTGACGTAATGGATGAAATCTCTCTGAGTTTTTTAACACACACACACACACGCACGCACACACACACGCACACATAGTGATTTTAGTCTGCTAAGTTACAGCAAACCTTTGTGTGAGTCATAAAAATAGACACCATGTACAATAATCGCTAATGAACAGCAAATCTGTGTTTCACAGCAAACACACACTGAAAATCACGTCTGTTATGATACTATATCAGAGCGACAAAGTGAAATGTGACGGTTTGGTGTTGCTGACAGGTGATGTGAGACATCGCTCTTTATTTTCTCTCGGACGTATTTACTGGACGTCCATTCTTCACAAATGAGTCTTCTGGGGTCGAATAGCACTTCTTTCTAAAAGACGGTCATCGTGATGTGTTGGCTTTTTTAAAGTTGTTCAGTGAAAACAACCCTCATTCCTGGCCAACAGCCATTACTGAATTTCCTCCGGGATCAATAAAGTATCTATCTACCTGTCTATCTATCTATCTATTACAGACATACTACTGTTACATGCCTGTCTGTCCACTGAGATGCCAGGGATCCTCCTAGTGTTGAAGTACTGCTATATAATGAATCAAATATCTAGACACAAAGTTGTCAGGTAGTGGAAACCTCTAAAAGCAGTATATTGTATCTACTGCATAATAAGGTTTCTCCATTTTCAGCCATAGGGCCAAAAATTTGGGAACATGTAAAACCCTCCTGATAATTTCAAGTGGCTGTTGTTCCAAGCTTTGTTTCCACCAAGCAACTCTTTCCTGTCAGTTTTAGTTCCTGGTGCATTTGGGATTTTGTACCACAGTCAAAGGTACCACTGTGCTAAATTTTGTTTTTCATCACCTCTGTTGAGGTACCTAGCACAATCATGCCGAGCAATTTTTGGTCAACTGGAGGAAGTGTAGTCAACGTGCCTTTGACTTTTATGTGGTCTTTGCTCACAGCCCTCTCTTAAGTGAAAGCCGTCATTTCTAATAAGAAGCACATAGTGAGAATTTTTTAAAAAAATTCCTGGTCTCTGACCAAGAGATTCAACTGTAACTGATTCCAACTTATTCGCTCTGGCGACCCCTGAAGGGAAAAGCTGAAAGAAAAGAAGAAGACAGTAGACCAAGACAAAAACAAACAAACAAACAAACAAACAAACAAACAGGAAGCAAGCGAAGACCGAAAGATATATGAATGAAGAAAAACTACAGGGAAGGTAGCTCACAAGGAAAAATCCAGGCGGGGGAGACATGGGAAAAAGGTTCCAAAATGGACGGTAAAGAAGTTTCTGTAACAGGTCATACCGTAGGTGACTAAAAAGATTAGCAATAACGTGAGGAATCTCTGAGACTAAATACACAGGAGAGGCAATGACAGATAAGGGGGGGGGGAGGGAGGAGCAGACATGTGAAATAGAGAGGAGCAGAAAGGTGGGGCAGGGAGGAGCAAGACATGACACCAGGATTCACTACAACATAAAACAGGAAATAATGACAGAACCCAGGACATGTTGGACGGATACGTCGAACAAACGAGACCTTCACCCAAGAGACAACAGTTTTTGTTCCACGTGTGAGGGACTGAGGCCGAATTCCGATCAGACCTGTGACATTAAATCCCAAACCAATGCTTTTCTTGATATTCTAATATTGTACACTTGAAAACATGTCATTGTATACAACTACGTGACGTAATGGTCAACAGTAGGCTTGTGAAACATAAAGCAGACTAAAGCTGATTTAATTGAATCCATGTTATGCAATCATCTGACAACCATTCTTGGGACAAAAGTCACCATATAATGACTCACTTTGCCAAATCCTCTTTTTTAACACCAGATCTTGAAACGAGCCCTGGCGAAAATTATAGTTGTAAACGCAGCCAGTGGCTACTCTCCAATCTTTTTCTGTAACATATGGCTAGATCCTGTCTTTTAGAGCATATTGTGTGATTGTAGGCCATCAGATATTGTCAGGGCAGGATGACATGTTAGATACACCGAATGCAGAATCGGCTTGTCTGCAGTGTGCTGAGGGCTGTCTTTGACAGTGTAGCGCTGTCTGTGTCACACTCTAACAGACAGCCAAATAACCCCTTGGCAGTGTAAACAAAGAGAGATTACACCCTGGTGAGTGGAAGGAGTCTGCCTGTGTGCACCCAGCGTCGAGGAGAGAAGCTGATGGTTGGTTGCATCAGAAAGAAAGAGACAGTCAGGGAGGAAGAGAGCAATAGAGAGGTGCAGGGAGGCAAAAAGGCTTGTTGTGGTGCCAAATATAGAGGATAATGGTTCAAAATATTTGTTATGTACAATGTACCGACTCCTTCAGGTGGATGGGTGTGAGCTTTGGATGCTTGGATTTGTATTTCAGGATCAGTAGAAGAGCACACTGAGTACTATCGCAGTGCTTTATAACAAAACGTGTTGCAAGAATAATATAGAAAAGTACAGGGAAGTATTTGTTTCCTGTGACAGCTCATCACTGCACGCAATGTCTGTATATTGTATGTATGAGTTGGGTTTTTACGACATGATGAAGTGCAACGGTTTGGCTGTGTCACAGGCTTGGTGAGGCGTCCGTCTGTCTGTCGGCTTTGTGTTTCTGGGGCATCCACTGCATTCATGGTGAGTCCATCAAAATACTACATAAACCAGAAGAATAAAAAACATGCATGGGTACATATACAGTGATGTAAAAACATGTCTGCAAGTAACATGACGGTAATGAGAATACAGTATTTTCCGCACTATAAGGTGCACTGAACTATAAGGTGCACTTCTAATGAATGGCCTATTTTGAAGCTTTTTTCCTATATAAGGCACACTGGATTATAAGGCGCATTGTGGGTTTTTGAGAAAATTAAAGGCTTTTAGGTGCACCTTATGGTGCGGAAAATACTGCGCTGGCAAACAAAACAAATTTATGTGATATAAATTTATTTGACGTAACAAACTATTGATGATTTTTGATGATTATTAGCTCAAAATGCTTACATATAGTCACTGCAAATTGAATTACAATCAGGACAGCTTACTGTCACCAAATTATATCCAATAATGATTCTGAAAAAAAAAAAAAAACAACTTTGGTGTCTATAACCCAAGTACACAAGAATTTAGTTTTCTTTACTGAACAACAACAACAACTCTGACAGATATTTTTGGTAGACTTTGTATGTACAATTTATCTCTAATTATATGTGATATCAATGGTGTTTCATTTAATTTTTAATTTTATTTCAAGCTAGGCATTGTGTTATAAAACTTGCCATTATATAAATACATAAATATACATATATACAAAGTGATCAGAGGCAGCAGATCGCAATGTCCTGTCACATGATCTTCACTTCCAGTTACAGACAGTAACAATGGAACAGAACACCCTCGTTATTTATACGCGTACATCTTTATCCTCACTCGAATTTAACATGAAATTCAGTCAACATGAGATTAAAACATAAAATCATCATCAAAATAGTTCCTTCAACCATTCTTTATTGTCTGTTAACAGCTGTCTCTGAGAATATTGATGATGTTTGTATGTATATCTGTCTGAAATCAAGGATTCCTTGTTTGTAACCATTCAAATTTCAAGAATCGAATCTACGGGTAAGCTTTTCAAAGCCATATTTGAAATTCAGGTTTACTATTCCTTCTGCTTTCAAAACTCACCAGAGAAGTTAAACAAATAAGCTTTAAAGGGATGAACTGTTTTCACCTGTATGTTGTGAAGAGCGGCTGAGATGAAGTGCATCATTTAACCGCTGTTCTTATTAGATCCCAGTTTTTCTGAGAGGGCTGAGAGTGTGCTATAACCATCAACTCTGTACAGATACGTGTGTGTGTGTGTGTGTGTGTGTGTGTGTGTGTGTGTGTGTGTGTGTGTGTGTGTGTGTGTGTGTGTGTGTGTGTGTGTGTGTGTGTGTGTGTGTTTCTATGCTCTAACTTTGCCGTCTTCCTCAGCCAGCTGGGAAACATCAGTGATTGTGATGTGGACCATGATGGAGATAGTGTCATCCTGCCAAGCTTGGAGCCATGGGTGCATTATGGGTATGTCACACCATTATCCTAGACATTTGGCTTAACTGAAAAGGAACATGGCCTTCTTTCCATTTCATTCTCCTTGCTCTTCTAGACTAAATCCTTCATATTCTATTGCCTTCAACATATCCATCTGTTCCTTAAGTAACCTTAAATCCTTAAGTCTCTTTCTTACTGATCCCATAGATCCTCTTGTCCACTTAGCCCCAAAATAAATTGGTGTAGTTTGTATACATTTCTCTGGCAGGTAATTTGTGTTTGATCCTAATCATTCCATATGAGCAATGGGTTTCTGGAAAATTAATGCAAACACCAGCAAATTATTTGTCCCAAATTTTTTGTTAAGTATGCTGTCACTGAAACACGACAGTCCTTTCCATTGTAGTTTATGCTTTTTCATAATTTTATTTACTTATGACTAGTTTAGTTTGCCTGTTTTGGTAATTACCTTACTTCTTATCCATACTGTATCAGCAATAGTTTAATAGTTTTCAACCACGGCTAATCTACAGGAAGTAAAATAAAAAGATTAGGTTTAATATTTGTGCTTTAAAAAGGTAGGTCTCAACTACTGTTTTACATTTGATCCCAAGAAATAACTTAAGAAACCAAAGCACAAAACACCAGACACATAACCGACAGAAAACACATCGAGGTCATCCTGCCAAGATGCTCTAGGCAAAATGAATGAAAATAAAAACATAGCTTCATAACACTGTGAAATACCGTGGGATTGTGGGAGCTGTTATTTTCATTGTTAAACAACTACAATCTGGATGAGGTAATAGCAGGTTGCTAGCAGGACCGCCACACCCACAATAACAGGACATTGAGAAACTGTAAGGCAGAGGAACTAGGAAAGAACTGTATTGGAGAGTAGAAATGAAGGGAGAACAAGGTAGGGTAGAGGAGCTCAGCGAGTCATGACCTTCAGCAGTCTAGTCTATAGCAGCATAACTACGGGTCAGCCTGTGCCACCTCGAACTGTTAGTGTTAAAAAATAAGATTTCAAGCTTACTCTGAAACACTGAGAGTGTGTTAGCCCCATGTCAGCCCTGAACTGAGAGGCTGTCAAAGAGACAAGGAGCTTGATAGTTGAATGCTCTACTTTCCAGATTCATTCATCCAAGATAGGCTCCAACAACCCCCTATGACCCACCACAGCGGAGGGAAAGCACTGGAAAATGAATGAATAAATCATATCATCCAGACTTACTGTGTCATTCAGTGATATATTTCTATCAGCGCCATTCAGCTTGAATGACAGATATGTCTGGGTGTCATCTGCAGAGCTGCTGTGAAAATTAATGTCATGTTTCCTGGTAATGTTACCCAAAAAAAAAAGCATATGAGGAACGAAAAAAAACTTGGCCCCAATACTGATCCTTGTGGAACTCCACAGCTAAATTCAGTATAAATAGAAGAGTCCTTGTTAACACGTACAAACTGAGTTCTGTCTGGTACTGCAATTAAGACTAGAACCTGTGTAATTCTGTTACTTTAATAATAAAAATGTCTATGCTATGATTGACAGTGTCAAAAGACACACTGAGATCCCATAGAACAAGTATGCATAAAAGTCCCTCGTACTATACGTTTAATTAAATTACCAGTACAGACTGTGCCATAATGTTTGGAAATCTGACTGGAAGACTTCCAATGAGTTATTATTTTCTACCACTTTTTCCAGGATTTTAAATACAGTATAAAGAGCAAGTCAGATATCGGCCTACAATTTGCCAAAACCTCAAAGTCAAGTGCTGCTTCTTAATTTAATTACAATTACTTTGGGATGTTATGGTAAGGAACCAACTATCAGGGAATAACTGAGCGTGTGTAAGAGAATAGTGCTGATTAGGGGTAGAGTGTCTTTAAGCAGTGTAGTCAGAATAGGGTCTAGAAGACATCCAGATGGTCTAGACAAAATTGTTTTTTTAACGTGAATCACTCAGTGTTAGCTGGTTTAAGACTATGTAGGGTAGGTAACTAGCTGTCCTTGTAGGTGATCTCTGTAGTCAATGCATGGTCGGAGTCAGTAGAGGGTAGTTGTTTCTGAATTTTCTCTCTGAAAGGTTACCATTCATTCATAAAATCATTACTCGTTAGGGTTATGGGAACATATAGTTGAACTGACTTCTGACTCTTTGTAAGGCTGGCTACAGTGTTGAACCTGGGATTGTTTTCATTGTTTTCTGTTCTTATTGTTTGCTGTTAATGCTGAGTATTGTGCAGCAAAGGTCCCTCATCCGTCCAGACTGATCTAACTTGGTTGAGTGCCATTTCCTTTGTAATCTACAAACATGTTTTGAAGTTTGAAGACTGCCCCATTGAACTAAAGGTACTAACAGTCATCTTCTTAGAGGAGCAATGGAGTCCACAGTGGTTCTCAGTCTAAGACTCTGTCAACAAAGTGGTCAATTTGGAAAGGGCCCCATTTAATTAAAGGTTGCTCTCTACTAAGTGTGTTCACAACTACCAGCTTTATAAATGATATATAATGGGTCATTATTGAGATTTTTTGAGTTCTATAAGGAATGTAATAAAAAGTAAGAAAATGATTCAGTGGTCAAGAGACAGGTGTCCTCCAATACAGCTCCACCCTTCTGCTCCTATCATAGGTTATCAATGTCAACAGACCCTCCTTTCTCCTACAACTCCTTCTGTCAGGGGTTATCTGTATCAGTGCCCACCCCATCCCCCAGCGTACTTACAGCTAATAGGCCTGTCAGTGCTGAACCACATGACATCACTGGACGTCAGAGCTGCTGTCTATTAGCAAGCGTGTCTCGCCCGTAATGTCAGAACTGTAACACGCCTCATTCACTCACTTACACACTGACCATGATATCATATTAGCAAGGAGGTCGAGGAGGAGTGACCCTAATGAATATCAATAGGATACAATGCGTTGAATAACACAGGGATTTGTGTCAATTGCCTGGGAATCACTGTTGGGAAATTTAACATCCTCTGCAGAAGCTTGGGACACAGTGAGGTCAGGATAAGCTTTATCAAACAGGGGAAGACTTAGCAATAGAATGATTAATTAGTTAATGATTTATATTAATGTTCATTGAAAGACCTCAGCTTAGGGTGTAATTAATTCTAATTAAATGAGCTGCTACAGCTACGTTGGCAAGTTGAAAAAAAAAAACAAAACAATATAATCAGGCTAATTAAATAGGGGTGGTCTGAAAACCTGTAGTTATCAAGAAGCGGTGATGCCTGAAAATCAAGCGATGCTGATCCATGTGGTTGTTCACATATGCACAGACATATAAAGCTTGTTTTACAAATAACCACAACAGTATTGGAGTTTATTAAGAGAGCAGGAGATTATTGCTGAGAAATAAATAGATGAGGGCCATGACGCAAACCTAAATCTGGCAGTGATTAAATACAATATTAAAAAAAAAACAAAAAAAAAACAGGAAGACAGCAATGTTCTTTTCTTATCAATCCAGACATTTTTTCATGCTTTCATTCACTTATTTATATGTCTGCCCTCCCTGTTTTCTTGAAGTTCCAAATCCCCATAAGACAGCAGGAGATTGACGTTTGTTCAGCAGAGTTCATGGTGGAGGAGCTGGCGTGATGCACTGAGCCCACCGAAAACTGTCAAGGCCGACAAACAGCTCGTCTCCTCGCAGACGCCAGCTGAGATATCACTACGCGTGTCACTGCAAATGGACCACATCCCCTATGTGTGTGTGTGTGTGTGTGTGTGTGTGTGTGTGTGTGTGTGTGTGTGTGTGATAAGGCCACTCACCTCCATATGACCTGTTCTCTATTTTCTGGGCTTTGTCTGTCTTTCTCTCTTGTTCTACGTCCCATTTTTGTCACTTTAATTCAATATCCAGTCCTTCCTCTCCGTCTTGCGCCGCCTCCCCCGTCACCCATTTTTTAACATTCGTACATGCGAATGTTAAAAACTTCTAAAACCTCTTAGATAAGACTCTGTGCCAATCACCCATCATTACTTTTACTCGCTTTGACAACCTTCTGTCCATCAAATGCCACAAATGTTGCCTTATGTTTGATGGTTTCCAGTGTCACACACCAGCTTTAACTTGTCACACTCCATCTGGCTGACAGCCTGTCACTCCTCTCTGGCCCCGCTTTCAATCAAGCCTGTCAGTCAGCTTGTCCCCAAGCCGTCTTTTTGTCTCCCTGTCCATCAGCTGTCAATTTAATTTGTTCATCAGTTTGTGAGTCCTTTCGTCAGTTTCCTCTCAGTATCATGGGAGCCACAAGGAAATAAAATGCGTAAAGACATTCAAAAAGGGGACAACGAGCTAGCAGGTATAGCTCAGGGCCAGGCTGCGCTGACTGACATCCCATGATTGAACCACCTCCACGGTGACTTGTCCCCAGCTACCTTGATCTTATTGCTGGTTTGGGAGATGATGGAAGTGGGCAGGGGGGAAAACTTAAATCCCTCTCTCCCTCTCATTCATTCTTTTTCTCTGTCTCTTCTTAATCCAACTTTGCATGTCAAAACGTCAATGCCACACCAAGGAGATGTGACAAGCTCCAAGGCCCGTGGGGGACAGCTCCAAATAGAGGGCCCTGCTACAAACTGATTTTGATTTCCCTCCAAATCAGTCAAAGTATTTAGCTTTGATGCGAGCTGATCAGAGAGACACTTGGAGCGCAACACGACAAGGAGAGAGAGAGAGAGAGAGAGAGATAGGCCCTTTCAGTCCAGAGATTGCTACACTTCACATTGCTCAGAGACACATACACGCTATACAGTATATTCTTAATCTCTCTTACCCATCTGCACACATAAAGTTGTCATTAGCTGCATTCTTTTAGCAGTCATGCTCATACATTTACACATACTGTGAATTGAAGTTTACATAATTACCCCTACTACCCTAAACACACTGTCACAAACACACACACACCCTTTCATCTTATCACTATATTTGTCAGCTGTGTGGTGCAAACAACAAGGTAACGCAGTTCCTAAAACCCTGACGCATCTTTTACATAACACAGCTGAGGAAAGCGCACAAACTCTCTCACACATAACTATCTTTCCCTGTAGCCCACGAAGATGATATAGAGGGAAGTAGAAAGTGTAGCATGGAGCGTAATTCTTCTGACATTGTCATACATATTCCAGCAATTCTTACCTTGTAAAGGGTAGATTGTGCTGAATTTGGGTTCACATGAACACATCTTAATGCTATATTTTACCCTGCAGGTGTTTCTGGAGTTTGTTCAGTAACATTGTTGTGATAAAAAAAAAAAAAAAAAAAAAGACTTTTGATGGTTTTTGTTCATGTTTTATAACATTTGGGTGTCTCAATCTTTTCTCAAGAAACCAAATAGGGAAAAGGGGACAAATTACTTTTTTCCACACAGAAGTGATAGTAGAAGCTGCTGATAATGAAAGGTCTGACAACAGATTAAAATGTGTCTCAGTGGTTCACATGCTTATCAGCTTCGGATATTGTCACAGGTAGAAACTGAAAAGAGTTCCAATTTTTCATTTTTTTTTTTTTTGTTTGTCAATTACATTCTCGGACCAAATATTAATTAATCGCTTGGTATCCTGTCTTCATATCGTGTTAGTAGTCTGCAAGAAAACACAACAGACCATGGTTCAGCAGTACTGGGGCAAAACCCTCCTCAAATATCAGATCAAGAACAATTTTATGGTTTATATAAAGAAACAAAACTACTACAAGTTTGGACCAAATGAGAAAGGGTTCTTCAACTCCGGCTCTACAAAAGTCAGAATAAGTATTGACATGTCGTTTTAGTGCCTAGAGAAGCTCTGTCTTTTAATTGCATTTAGTTTTATCCAAAATATTATATTATATATATTATTTCAAGAAAACAAAGGTTATGCCATTGAATATTGGTATGATGCGATGTCTAGTGTTACACACAGTGAACAATAAACACCCTATAGCGTGCCTTTAGTTAGTTCATAGAGGCACTCTGGCCTGGAGACAGGCTGCCTGACTGTGGGGAGAAGGAGTTCCCTTCCGATCTGTTCTTGTCTTGTTATGCTAAATGGGTCAGACATGAGAAGTCATTATGTTCTCATACCATTTTTGTCCACTGAAGGCCTGAACTGATATTTCCTGTCGTGAAGACAAAGTTTGATTATGCTATCTGAATATAATAGTCTCATAATATATAACTGTTGAACTCAGTGTTCTTTGACTTTTGACCCTGGATTTCTGAGCTCCACCACTGTTTCAAACATCCCTAATGGGAGCAAGGTTGTCATTCAAACGATGAACAACTCCAGTTTCCCTATTGTCAGTGTTTATGACTCTTGACAAGACATGAAAGGCATGAAAGGGCGTGAGTGCACCAAACTACTCCAGTCTCATGAACAACACCAATGCTTTCTTTCTGTCTTGGACATGTGATACTTACATCTCATGAGTCTGGGATGATTCTAAGGATGTTCTCCATCAGCGGCCTACTTTGGATTTCATTAGATATCAAGGCCCTTTTTTGACCTGAAGATCCATTGAACTCTTGTCTCACTCCATTCCAACTACACATCAGCCGCCTCTTCATTATGCTCAAGGTCATACCCAACATGATCATTCCCAGAGACACCTTCCTCAACTGTCAAGCCATCCAAAAACATCAATTTATTTGTTAGTTTGTTGGTTTGTTTATTTTAATCCGGCTTACTTATGTTTTTGACCAAAACAAGTAAATTTTGAGATTTCTTGATACGTTAAGCTATCTTATTGCGTGGACAGATTATTCCATTCTCCTCAGATTCAGTGTTTATCATTAATTATAAATGTTTTCTATGCAAAGTTCATTTCATATTTAAAAATAAAGTGAAAATATTCTCAGGATTTCATCTCCAAACAATATGTTTAAAAATAAAATAAAATCTTTCACATATCTTAGCAACTGTTTTTGTAGTGTTTGGCTCATAAATACATATTTCCCTGTAAAGCAACATTACCAACATTTTTCTTCTTACCAGATGCTCTAAATAACAGAATGCTTATTCTCTTTTGTACACCAACAGATTACTTCTCGCTGTAAAGAATAATCTGTTTTCAGACAGTGCAAAGTGACCTCTTGACAGAGTTACATTTGGTAAATGTTTTTGTTATTTGACCTTTCCCAGATGATAAATCAAACTTGGCAAACAGTACGTTTAATTGCAACAAACCATTATCCTGTAGCAAACAAAGTGTAGCATTGGTCATGGGGATGGATAAGATGCTCCCGGCCTTACTACTCGTTCATCTCCCCGGTGCCAATGTCTGCTCATTTGCAAGAGCTTGATGGCCTTGAACTCTGTGAGTGGATGGGAAGTGACAGCATCAAAGCCTGAGCTGAGCCATTCAAACTTCACAGCACCTCCTGTCTGCAAGAAAATCCCACGGGGAGGGTGGGGGGAGAGGGAAAGAGAGAGATGGAGACAAAGGATAAGTTTTTAGGAAGATCCCTTCTTATGGATCTTACCAACTTAGTAGTCTCCAAACGCTAAGAGGTAAAAAGCTCCTTGTGTAACCATAACACTGGCTTTTGATAGGCATGCATATTTATGCTTATACTGTATGCTGACATATTTTTCTTACCACTTCAACTGATCTCACTTTTATGCCAGTTTAAGTCATCTTATGTTTTTTCATAGACATTAAAGGGCAGAGAGAGGATCAGGAGCTTGTTTCCCATGAGGTCTGCACTTTCCTCCAGCACCAGAGATGGGCTTTAAGGTGCCTTGTAATGTGCAAGGAGACAAGACTTAATAGATTGATACACAGGTTTTGACATGCTATTTGAGCGTGCAGGCCCACCGTAATTGGCCACGTCATCATGCATTAAATTAACGATATATAGAGGAGTGCCCTGAGACGAGTGTCTTGGCCCGATCCGTCAGCCATCACTGCAAAATGCATGTGACAGGCCTCTCTGAAAGGAAGGGGAGAGAGGAGGAGGGAGAAGCTTTTTTAAAGTATTACTCTAATGGACATCTGAGTTCAAACTCTCTTTCACCACATCTTGGTAGTCAACTAGGAGCCGTACGTCCAATTGGGAATCGTTCACACCTGGTATCACACCCAGAACTATGAACTTAAATTGATTGCAAGGCAGAAAGCAAAATTTAGTTCCAAGAAAGTATTTCAGGACCTGCTTAGTCCAAACCCGAATATCAAATGCCATTATGTTTGCTATTTAGTTAAAAACCATCTATAACTAAGCAACAGATGTCACGACCTCCAGTCACTCTACTTAATATGAACGTGTTTCCTATTTTATTGCTCATATTATATTAGTATCCTCAATAAGTTTAAACAGGTTGAATTTTGTATAACGTGACACTTGATAACAGTAGGAATATCACATTTGTACAATTAAAAGTCATTGTTAATGTCTATAATAAATAACAGTATAATCAGCAAACTGCACTTAAAGTTTAAAAAGTAATGTTGGTCAACTTGTGGTACAGACTGACTACAATAAGTATTAATTTATAATATGTCTTTGAAATAAGCTGAATGGACTGTCCTGACGGAGCTGAAATGGTCTTGAATATGTGACTGTTTCTCAGCTGTCACACAGTAAATGAAGAATGATAGCGTCTATCCCTCAGTTACTTTATGAACCTAAAATTATACTATTAAAAAGTGCTGACTCTGGCTTACCTCCTCACACAAAGCTGTTTGCAAATACATAGCATCTGTACCCTTCCGTGAATTTCTTACTTGATCTACGCTGTTCTTTACCCAACTGATGAGGGTGTAGGCAAAAATATGTATTCAAATGTCACGTGAGGCTTTTCTTGCATTGAAGAGGAATTTTAACATGTATACTGCTTCCCATAGGGTCCATATTTCAGAATATTTCCCTTGAGTCAATAGACTGTATGTTTACTTGAAGACTTCTGTCGCAGCTGCTTCTCAGATGAGATTGACGCTACTAGCTGAAACACGCTTCTTGCCCCATGCTGCTCCTGAATATTTGGGAACTGTGAGCATCCTGCCAAAATGTTATCTCAGGTATTCATTGTCAGACGAGACAGGCTTTGCTAGCTTTCAAGGGGAATTAAAGCATACTGTTGCTTCACAAAGATAAGGTAAATTTAGATTACCTAATTTGGCTTGTGTCGAGTTTTACATTGTATCTTACCATGTTATTCTGAGAGTACACAAATTGTTGTCTGCGTTAGCTCTCAGATGAGAATGGTTTTGGTAGCATCGACACTGTGATGTGCTTGTTGCATAGATTTGGGATGGTGGATTGCATTGCCACTATTGTTTTGGGGGTTTTGATGTGATTTCTGCTAAAGCGAGGAATAATCACTTTGCTTTGGTGGATTAGCTCTCTTAGTAGAATCCTCTTTGTTGCTTGTTTTCTTTCGGAGCACCCTCAAACAGTAGTCCTTTCTACTGAGTTTAACTGTAGAGTAACTGACTATAAATGATCTATTCCTATAATGTAATGAAGCACAGTTTTAGTTCAGAAAGTTCACTGAAGGTGACTGTGTGTTGGCTGACAGCAGTTGTTTGTAATATGCGTCAGAATGACTGGTTTCTTCACGACTGTGCAGCTAATAACAGCTAATCTTTTATATGTTGTGCAATGAGGGGGTTTGCTGTCCAAGAATTCACCTCATCTGACTCATGACCCCGAAACAGCAAAGACTTCTCTGACAAACCTAACTGTGTAACCATTTGGGACAATGGTTAATTTCTTGACAGAAGTGTCTACATACACTATCTATTTTATTTTTCAAAGAAATGTCTGACTTGTCTTTCCCTCCACTTGATTTCAAAAATGAAAATCATGTGATTATCCACTCTAGAACAGTCTGGCCCCAAAGATTGTCTTCTGTGTGATTTTACTGTTGTGACTTTGTATTTCCATCGTTTTATGCTCATAAGGATGTCAAACTTATCTTCTTTCCCTCTGATAGCCATCTAACTCCATGGTGGCTATACAGAAATGTCCAGTCTCAGAACTACATCACTATTAAGAAGTATTATAGACCAATTACCTCACGATAATTACCTAATAGTCCTAGTCACTGGTCCAAATGGATGACAAGAAAATACTGCAGCTCTCAAAAGTTTAATTTGGTCCAAATTTAGAATTCTGCTTGACCTTTGTGGTTGTCAGGACAAACAGTTAACAGTGTCAGCACTGTGTGCATGTCACATCACAAATTGTGTGTCTACCTGCAATGACCGGCCATTTCCTTCATCAAGGAGTTCTCTTTCCATGAAGGTCAAAAGTGATGAAATGATGAAATGATTTGTATCTCATCCTTAGGGCCCATATAACCTTCGTTTTGGTTTGGTCATTCGTTTTGAGGACCTGGGAGTCCAAACTTTTGGAACACATCCATTACCTTTGCTACGTAAACAGGAAAGAAAAGAAAACTGAAAATTGTGATGAAGCAGTCGCTTCATACATGCTTACTGCATGAAACAAAGACCAGCAGGAGCTATCATGTAAGGAGCAGGATGGTTGTCGTGAATCATCCAACAAAGGGGACTTACAGAGAGTCCACCTAAATATGACCCTGTCTTGGTCACAATTCTCGTCATTAGTTGTTTTTTCTGGTATATCCCATTCTGTCCAAAATGACTTGTGACTGTTCTTCCAGCCACTGTTTCTGATGAGATCAGAGATTAACTTCAGGCTGCTTACTTTTTTGATGAAAGGGGGATGAACCAAATATTTTGCTTGGATTGATCAACTCTGTCATTTTTCACTATGGCACATAGCTTGTGGCACAGACACAGGATGGGGCTGCTGTCATGGTTTCAGCTGTCTATGGTCTGCAGGCCAAAGTGTTGGCAACTGCCCCCAATGCATTGTTTGTGCATTGTCATGCACACAGACTTAATCCAGTGATGCCATAAAGGGCTGAATGATTGTATGATGGCAAAAATTTTTTGCATCTCTCTGGGTTTACCCACATTCTTGTCTAATCCACCAAGATCAAATCTTTATATGAGTCTGCAAGCTGTTCAAGGTGGCCCAGAAATACTCTGACTGGATGGAATTTCACATTATGGATAGTTAGCAATGTGGCAAACAACTATAATGGCCTTCTGCAGACTTTTGATAATATCATCGCAGATAAGACAATGGATTATCACACAGTGGATTGTGCCAAAGGTTTTATATTGAAACTGGAGGATTTTAAGTTTGAGTTCATGTTGCACACATATGAACAAATCTTCTCCAAGCCTGATGTGGTCTTAGATACCGTCCAGCTGTAGGCCATGGATGATCTCTACTCCAAGAGAAGAAGTAAGTCTCTTCTTCTTTTTGTCAAAGAGAAGAGGGCAGAGGGGACTTTCAAAGTTGTTTGTGCCAAAGAAGCAGGTCTCACATCCGACCCAGGATTCCCAGGAGTGCTATAGAAATCTGTCCATGACCATCCTTGATAATCTCATGGAGTAGATTCCTTTGCATTTTTCAAAGTTGGAAAGTTTGGACTTCTTAAAATTAGTCAATCCAGGGAAGTTTGATGATGTGAAAAAAGATTTTCCACGGAGGCATTCCAGAGCATCCTGAAAAGTTATGGCCAATAATTTAACGTCAGCAAGACTGAGGTCTGAAGTTCAAGTCCTGTATTCAAATAACGGACTTGCACGGTAACAGGGGAAACTATGTGATTTCTCGGTTTTTCTAAAATACATGGGATTGGAAAGTGCAATACGTACCTCAGCTGTGCAAACTGTTATCATTAGTCGCAACAATTGGAGCTAAATCTGCAGGTGTAGAATTGAGCTTTTCCTGTTTAAAAAGGCTTAAGTCTTACACCTACAACACAATGGGCCAAGGCCGTTTAAGCAGCCTAGTTTTGCTGGCCATTCAGAGGACAGTGGCCAAGTCCCTGGAAAAAACACCTACAGTAGTTGGTAAGACTGACAGACCATTTTCTTGAAAAAGAAACAGAGGGAAGAATTTGCATTTAAATACATTCACATAAATGACATGAAAGTAGACAAAGCAACAACCACAACAACAGTATTGGCCTGACCTGTTGTGTTTGGGCTAGAGACACTGTTTAAACCTATTAACGGTCCCCCGATGCATTTGCGGCATCATCATTGTAGTTTTACTCGGCAGTCTTTGTTGAGCTACAATACCAACAATATAGAGCATACACAGTATTTAACATTTTTTGCCCACTACTCTCTTTTGATAAAGCAAATAAATAACCTTTCAGCAAAATCATCGGCATGTAAACGATGCCTGAAACAGGAGCAAGGGGGAGAAAAAAATGAAAATTCTGCTTCTCATCTGATGATTTTTCCTTCATAAATGTGGAATATTCTTCAAATACAAAATAGCTGCACAAAATACTGAGGACTGGTGGTATGATGTTAATGTATCCACCCACAGACCATTTTCACAGGTCTATTTTTGCTTAGAATTAAACACATATCATGGAATAAATGTCCTGGCCACAAGGTAAGTCAATGCGGTGTCTTTGTTGTCCAGATGGTTTCCTACATCGGATCAAAAGTGGACCGTTGAGTTTCATATGGCTGAAAGTGTTTCGGACAGACATTCTGGCATTTGGGGGATGTAGTGTGTGTTCCAACAAATTCTGAAAAATACATTTTCAAAGTTTCAATCTCGTTAGCCACTGATACTGACATTTGGGGATTCTCAGCATGAACAGCTGTTAGTGACATTCCAATCTGTCAAAGAAGCCTTAATTCAAAGAAAAAAAAAACTTATACTATCATTAACCTCTACAGGAATGAGACACGGACTTCACTCAGGTATGTGCAAATGGCACGGGCAAAGAAATGATTAAAAAGTCTCACCTCAGGCCTCTTCTCACCTAAAACCAACTACTTCATGTGAATGGCACATGTGCCATTCCTGAGCATGCATATATGCCCATCGGAATGTGTGCGCGTGTGTGTGTGGGTGTGTGTATGTGTGTGATGGAAACACTGACTACTTTAATCTTTAAATTACCTCCAAAAAAGAAAGCACTGACCTTTACACAGAAGTTATATAAAGTTCAATTTAACAAGCCTCTCCTCTATGATTTATTAAGCTGAAATCTCAAATGGAGCCTGTTCCTTTGGTGTAGTGCCACTTTCACCGTAGAGGAAGTCATGGGCAGAGAGAAAAGTATCACCTGTGGAGACTTGAAAGAGTTTTCAGTGTGGATTACATGCCCTCATTTTATTTTGTCTCAGTTATTCCCCAGTTGAACATTAGTGCTTTTATATTAGCTCAAGTCGCAGCTCAAGAATGGTTCATACATTGAAAAGCAATCATGAAAAGTGAGTCATGCTTCTGTACCGTATAGTTCATTTCCCCTTCTTTTTTGGTCTTTTTGGTTTTCTTTGGCCACCTGTACCATTTCATCCCCTCTTCACCCATTCTTCTCGTTAAAAAAACTCTCTCCTTCAGGGTAAAGCCTTACTGCCTCACAAAAATGAACAGTAGGTTCATTTTTGTGAGGCAGTAAGAATGGAGGGGTACCAAGCGAAAGAGAGCAAGGCAGACAGAAAGGACAGGAGTAAAACAATTGGGATGAGAGGGTGAATGACACAGAAAAAAAGGAAAAAAAAAAGATGAAGTAAAAGAGAGGATTGGGGGAGATCTCCTCAGAGTGGCCATGTGGTGTTTGAAGCAGGAAGCTGGCTAGACAACAGAGGCAGCTTTATTCCGCAGACACAATGAGCCAAACGCCACAATGGGAAGTCATGCCGAGAGCGTGCCTGCACTACACCGAGCCTAACACACAGGATTAAAGCGAGCACACACTTCAACATCCACCCCATGAAAGGAAAAGGGAGGGGATATATCTTACACATAGACGTCGAGACGGAAAACAGAACACAAAATGCTATCTGGAGAGCTTCTTTTGATGAAGACATTTAGTGAATACTGCAGTGTTTGTTCATTCTTTTATAATAGCTTTTGGGTTCATTGTGTCTGCCAAGCACCTCTTCTGGCATTAAGAGAGATGATCTCGGCATTAGGGTGAATGGAATGGGCGGAAAAAAGGGACAAATGGCAGAGGGGAGCGTCTAAACAAACCTCCAGTCCAAATTGGCTGTTGGTCGTTCGCTGTGGATTTTTATTCTTTTTTTTTTTTTTTTTTATCCTCTTTCTCTTGGGTACACCTGGGCCTTGACGCCGCTCTCCTGCTCCGTAACTGAGGCTGTCGAGAAAAAAAAAAAATTTACATAGAAAAGTCTTTTACATATCAAACAGCTGGGGACACAGAGAAGACATCATCTCTCATTGATTTACAGGGAGATGCATGTTGCGCTGACATGCTGGAGTGTGTGTCCCTTTTACCTCCATCTGCCCTTTGTAGGCATATCTTAAACAATCACCGGCGGGCTGTGGTGAGGAGCAGTGTGTGTCTGCTATAGCACCTTGCTCACACACACACACACACACACACACACACACACAGAGAGAGAGAGTCCCGGTCAGGCCTCTTCATGACAGGGTGCAGTGTGGCTGCTAATAAGGGTATTCGTCACGCCAGCAGTGCGCCGTGACAGCGCTCTCCAACCGTTCGCCTCACAATTGTCCCTCAAATATGAACTTATCATTTAATTACACTTGGGGAGGGACTTGATTGCCTTGTCAAGATGCAGGTTAGTTAAGAGGAGAGAGATCTGGGCCCGGCGACGACCTCACCTTCCTGACAAGCACTCTGCTCATCACAGGATCATCGTCCGCCCCACAATGAGATCTCATTTCTCCGCCTCTTCTTTCTCTCCTGCCCTATAGTTCCTCTTAATAACACGGCTATTAGCTCATCACTCTTTTACCAGGCTTTACGAGAAGTTGCCTTCAGGAAAGCGAGGAAGTTTTGGTGTATTTTCTTTTTTTTTTTAACCTCTATGCTGTTTCACTTCCCCCGTTTGTTTTCATCCGTGAATACAATTTTTGCATGAATTCAGAGTCACGCGCTTTGCTTCTGGGCAAAAAGTGTCTGCTGCTTTGCATGTTGAAATCTCATTCCTTCGCTTTCTCTAAATTACTCCAGTGTCTGAAGAAATGAAATCACTCACGACATTAGGAAGTAACTTGGCATTCCTTTTTATTTCCTATGCACTGTTTAACAGTTCTCCTGGGGGAAACGGCTTTTGCCAATGAAAGTTCCACTCTGGCACGAGCTGAGCTTTCGCAAATGAAGACATATGTCACTAAGAGAGAGAGGAGGATGGTGGGGTTTGGTGGTGGTGGTGGTGGTGGTGGGGGGGGGAGACTGGAGCAAAAAAAAAAAAAAAAGGCCTGGAGAACTTTTTAATCCTGCACATACCTCTCTGTTAACTAAAGGGCCTCATAAATTCAACCTTTCCAATGAGACACAAATGAAATTTGGAACCTGAAGTTTTGGCCATTTCTCTTCTGGATGATTGGAATGAATATGGGGTAGTTAAAGTTTAATATCCTATTATGTGTGTCTGTTTAACTTGCCTGGTTGCCTGGACTGTCAGGGACCTCTCCCTCTCTCCTTCTCTCTTCCTCTCTTTCTCTCTCTCGTTCTTTC
>CM023606.1:28213473-28255973 GCA_013358685.1 Antennarius maculatus
ATTAACCCCTTCAGGACTGAAATCATGCTTAACATTGGTGATTGAGGCCAAGCCTGAAATTACCCACCCTGCTCTGTGACCATGACAAAATGCAGTCGGAGGAGTGTGTCTGTCAGTGTCTCTGTGCTTGTCTTTTTTTTTTTTTTTTTGCATTTGATACCTCTTGATTAGCATTGCCCCTTTATTAAAGCTATACACACACGTCACCCCTCTTCTCTCCATAGCACGCTTACAGAAAACATAGGCTTTAGTATGCTACACATTGTGCAGCATATGTAATATGTTTCTGTGGCGATTAGAGGCCTGCAGGCTCACTGAGGACCAACCATCTTTTGTTCTCGCAAAGGCCAACCACACACTCTCTGGCTCACATGTTGTAATTAATTTGTGCCAGACGTGTTCTGGACATGTGTGTTAATTAACGTTCTTGTGGGAGGAAATAATTTGACCGCAATAATGAGCTTGAAGCAGAGCAGAGAGGGGTGTGATCTCCCGGATATTGTAAAAACAGAATAGGGAGCACCCAAACCCTGATTTTCCTGACTTCAGCTGATCATGAAGAGCTCATGAGACTGACTTTTTTTCATTAATGTGTTATTGTTAAGACAGCAGAACAGTCTCCCGCTTTTTGTTGCGTACACGATGTGCAATAATCTGTCCATCATGTACTATAGGCTTCAAACCAATTCATGAACCTGAACTTCAACTCCTATTAGAATTCACCGTGTGGGTTTATGAGTCCACCTACAATTTCCGAGAATCGTTTAGGATGCTTAAAATGACCGTTTTATTCATTCACCTCACACAGCAGGAAAACAGAGACTCTTCATCCCTGCTATTAATATTCGTCCTTGATGATCTGATTTCAGGTGGGTCTGGTCCTTCACGCTGGGGAAAATAAAGTGTATCCATAAGTGTCCTAAGTGAACTTCAGGTCCTCATTCTATTCCCCTTTCTCAAAATTCACAAGAGTGAATTATCATGGGTAAGCATTTTCTACTTGTTACTCCATACCGGATCGGTTGAGGCCCGGGTTAACAACGACCGCCATCGGCGCTGTTGACCTACAGGGCGCCGGTGGAAATTGGATTACTGTTGGTCGAAGAAGGAGAGGAGGAAAGTGCGTTCGCACGAAGAAAGAGAAGAGGAGCGCCAAGAGTATAGGACTAAGAGTAGGGACGTTGAATGTTGGAACTATGACAGGAAAAGGTAGAGAGTTGGTCGACATGATGCAGAGGAGGAAGGTAGACATACTGTGTGTCCAGGAGACCAGGTGGAAAGGTAGCAAGGCTAGAAGTTTAGGAGCAGGGTTCAAGTTGTTCTGTCATGGTGTAGATAGAAAGAGAAATGGAGTAGGAGTTATCTTGAAGGAGGAGTTTGTTAGGAATGTCCTGGAGGTAAAAAGAGTGTCGGATAGAGTGATGAGTCTGAAGCTAGAAATAGAAGGTGTGATGTTCAATGTTGTTAGTGGGTATGCCCCACAGGTAGGATGTGAGCTGGAGGAGAAGGAGAAATTCTGGTTGGACTTTGATGAAGTGATGCAGAGCATACCTAGAAGTGAGAGAGTTGTCATCGGTGCAGACTTCAATGGACATGTTGGTGCAGGTAACAGAGGTGATGAGGAAGTGATGGGCAGGTTTGGTATCCAGGAGAGGAACGCAGAAGGACAGATGGTAGTTGACTTTGCAAAAAGGATGGAAATGGCTGTAGTGAATACTTTCTTCCAGAAGAGGCAGGAACATAGGGTGACCTATAAGAGTGGTGGTAGGAGCACACAGGTAGACTACATCTTGTGTAGACGATGTAACCTGAAGGAGATCAGTGACTGCAAAGTAGTGGTAGGCGAGAGTGTAGCCAAACAGCATAGAATGGTGGTGTGTAGGATGACTCTGGTGGTGAGGAAGATGAAGAGGACAAAGACAGAGCAGAAGACGAAATGGTGGAAGCTAAAAAAGGAAGAGTGTTGCATGACCTTTAGGAAGGAGTTAAGACAGGCTCTGGGTGGTCAGGAGGTGCTTCCAGATGACTGGACAACTACAGCTAATGTGATCAGGGAGACAGGTAGGAGAGTATTTGGTGTGTCATCTGGAAGGAAAGTAGATAAGGAGACTTGGTGGTGGAATGAGGAGGTACAGGAGTGTATACAAAGAAAGAGGTTAGCTAAGAAGAAGTGGGACACTGAGAGGACTGAGGAGAGTAGACAGGAGTACAGGGAGATACAGCGTAAGGTGAAGGTAGAGGTAGCAAAGGCCAAACAAGAAGCTTATGATGACTTGTATGCTAGGTTGGACAGTAAGGAGGGAGAGACTGATCTATACAGGCTGGCAAGACAGAGAGATAGAGATGGGAAGGACGTGCAGCAGGTTAGGGTGATTAAGGATAGGGATGGAAGTCTATTGACAGGTGCCAGCAGTGTGATGGGAAGATGGAAAGAGTACTTTGAGGAGTTGATGAACGTGGAAAATGAGAGAGAACAAAGACTAGAAGAGGTGACTGTTGTGGACCAGGATGTAGCAAAGATTAGCCAGGATGAAGTGAGGAGAGCACTGAAGAGGATGAAGAGTGGAAAGGCAGTCGGTCCTGATGATATACCTGTAGAGGTTTGGAAGTGTCTAGGAGAGGTGGCAGTAGAGTTTCTGACTGGGTTGTTCAACAGGATCTTAGATATTGAGAAGATGCCTGAGGAGTGGAGGAGAAGTGTGCTGGTGCCCATTTTTAAGAACAAGGGAGATGTGCAGAGTTGTGGCAACTACAGAGGAATAAAGCTGATGAGCCATACAATGAAGTTATGGGAAAGAGTAGTGGAAGCTAGACTAAGGGCAGAAGTGAGCATTTGTGAGCAGCAGTATGGTTTCATGCCAAAAAAGAGTACTACAGATGCAGTATTTGCTTTGAGGATGTTGATAGAGAAGTACAGAGAAGGCCAGAGGGAGCTGCATTGTGTTTTTGTAGATCTGGAGAAAGCTTATGACAGGGTGCCCAGAGAGGAACTGTGGTATTGTATGAGGAAGTCTGGAGTGGCAGAGAAGTATGTTAGAGCGGTGCAGGACATGTATGAGGACTGTAAGACAGTGGTGAGGTGTGCTGTAGGTGTGACAGAGGAGTTCAAGGTGGAGGTGGGACTGCATCAGGGATCAGCTCTGAGCCCCTTCTTGTTCGCTATGGTGATGGACAGGCTGACAGACGAGGTTAGACAGGAATCTCCATGGACTATGATGTTTGCAGATGACATTGTGATCTGCAGTGAGAGTAGGGACGAGGTGGAGGAGAAGCTAGAGAGGTGGAGGTTTGTCCTGGAAAGGAGAGGGATGAAGGTTAGCCGCAGTAAGACATGTGTGTGAATGAGAGGGACCCAAGTGGAAGAGTGAGGTTACAGGGAGAAGAGATCAAGAAGGTGGAGGATTTTAAGTACTTGGGGTCAACAGTCCAGAGCAATGGAGAGTGTGGAAAAGAGGTGAAGAAACGTGTCCAGGCAGGATGGAATGGGTGGAGAAAAGTGTCAGGTGTGATGTGTGATAGAAGAGTTTCAGCTAAAATGAAAGGAAAGGTGTACAAAACTGTGGTGAGACCAGCGATGTTGTTTGGTCTAGAGACAGTGTCACTGAGGAAAAGACAGGAGGCAGAGCTGGAGGTAGCAGAGATGAAGATGCTGAGGTTCTCTCTGGGAGTGACCAGGAAGGATAGGATCAGGAATGAGTACATCAGAGGGACAGCACATGTTAGAGGTTTTGGAGATAAAGTCAGAGAGGCCAGACTGAGATGGTTTGGACATGTCCAGAGGAGAGATAGTGAATATATTGGTAGAAGGATGCTGAGTTTTGAACTGCCAGGCAGGAGGCCTAGAGGAAGACCAAAGAGGAGGTTTATGGATGTAGTGAAAGAGGACATGAAGGTAGTTGGTGTGAGAGAAGAGGATGCAAAGGACAGGGTTAGATGGAGGCGGTTGATTCGCTGTGGCGACCCCTGAAGGGAAAAGCCAAAAGGAAAAGAAGAAGCATTTTCTACTTGTTGTTTTTTTTACAATATGTGTGAAATATGACATATTCAACCAAAATGAAATGTTGTCTTCCACTCATAGCTAAAATGGAATCATTTGAAACAGTGTGTTCCTTCAGCTGTTAGGTAAGACATGATTATCTAGATGTAGTTCCTGGGTAAAGTATTGAATTCTTCTCGGTGCAGAGTTCGTATGTTCTCCTCAAGTCTGCATTAGGATCTCTCCGGGTTCTCCAGTTTCTTCGCACGACCAACAACATGTAGCATAGGTGAATCGGTTTACACCAAATTTTAAAGACGTGAGTGTGTGTGAATGTTTGTTTGACTCCTCATCATCATCATAAGCTGGCATCTTAACCAGGGTGTACCCTCCCTCTCTCTCAAATCCAGCTGGGATAGGCTCCAACAGACCAGTGGCTCACGAGGTGGATAAATGGCGATTGCGCTCATCTCGTCTATAAGAAAATGAGTGGACGGATTTCCACGGGGATTCTTGTGATCCCAGCTCAGTTGTGACCTAACCTACATGAACTACATTAAGTGGTGTTAAAATTATCAAACATTTCCAGAGTCACGATCACAAGCAGCATCAGTGTCAGCGGGATGCAGTCACCCTAATTTGATAGCCATAAAAAGAAACACTAAAATACCCAAGTGTGGTGTTAGCATTGTTTATGGATGATCATACCAAAGATTTAAAGCTGACCCATTTTTAATGATGCTACAAATTTACAGTGGGTTGATGTTTGGTAGGAAAATAATATAAACAATGCTCTGAAATATTTTATGGACAAATTAGTTCGGTCGGTGGATAAGCATTGCTACTCTTAGAAAAAAAGATCTGTAAGGGCTAATTGTGCACCATGGATTGATGATGAGTGGAGATCATTAATGCAGCAAAGTGATAAAGCCAAGGTAGCTGCTCACAAATCAGGGAGCATCTTGGGTAGTTTTTATTGTTAACTGAGAAACAGGGTTGCGAGGTTAAGTTATATCAAAGAGAAAGCGAATTTTCAACAAAAGAATTTGTGGCTCCGATAGTAAAATATCATGACAAATTATGTGCGGGAAATCATTTAGACTTTTAGAAAGTCAAATGTATGTCATTTGTGTGTCTGTTCATATCTATGCTATGCTGTTACAAATTATAGTTAATGACTTCTCTATCAATTAAGTAAACAGTCTAAGATCACGCGTGCAAGCAGATAACGCTAATCTAATTTACAATGTTGTCAACAGTATTTATGATAGATAGATAGATAGATAGATAGATAGATAGGTAGGTAGGTAGGTAGGTAGGTAGGTAGGTAGGTAGGTAGGTAGGTAGGTAGGTAGGTAGGTAGGTAGGTAGGTAGGTAGGTAGGTAGGTAGGTAGGTAGGTAGGTAGGTAGGTAGGTAGATAGATAGATAGATAGATAGATAGATAGATAGATAGATAGATAGATAGATAGATAGATAGATAGATAGATAGATAGATAGATAGATAGATAGATAGATAGATAGATAGATAGAGAGAACACATCTATGGGGTTCCACAGGGGAGTTGTTTGAGACCACTTGCATTTTTAATCTTTACAAATAACATTTAGTTTGGAATGCATGTGGACTTTGTTTATCACCAACTACTGTGAAGCTGAATGTTGGTTAACTTAACAAGGGATATCAGTCAATGACATTTGATTATCTATAGAACATACAAATAAGAAGTAAAGTAAGCAAGTATGACAGAAGCAAATCACATAAGAATTTAGGCTGAAGAATTTCATGACAAAAAATGTAAAATTAAATTAAATTAAAATAAAACTCTTGCAATGAAAATCCATGACTTGTCCATGACACACCGATTGAAACAGAATATATTTTTAATTGTCTATCATAGGTAGTGGGAAAAAAAAATGGTTCAGTGTGAAGGAAGAAAGGGTAAAATTATTCAAGGTTTAAACATATAAGGAAATTAATGACAAAATGTGCATCCATGTTAGTTTTATTCTGCCACAGAATGGTATTGATGTAGTAATGGAACTATTTTGACTACATAATATAATCATTAGGGAACTTTTTTTTGTTGAAAATTAAGCAGTAAAAAGTTGAGGGTGCTTGACAACAATGACAACAATGTTGTAGACATATCTTTCTTTCAATATAAAATATGTTTTTCATTTTCAACGATGTGATGAAAATAATGCTAGTTGGTGTTAATCGGGTTTGTGTTAATCAAACTGATGTTTGAACATAGATTAAAATGGTGCAAAGGACATAGGTCTAAGTTTTAATTACCAAGCAGATCAGTGATTATGTGGCCATGCTAAATGTTGCTAACTGTTTTCTATTTTCAATATGCTTGAATAGTGGGGTGGAGCGGTGGGTACAAGAAGGTTCTGGGTTCAATCCCACTGGGTCCTCCGGCTTCCTTCCACCTCCAAAAATATGCATCAGGTGACCATGATGGATGGATGGATGGATGGATGGATGGATGGATGGATGGATGGATGGATGGATGGATGGATGGATCAGTGAAAATATTAAAATATTGTTAAAAGGCAGATTTTCCATGCCTCTATCATCAAATTCTTTGCTCATGTGGGACAAGTTTGGTTCGATAAGAGAAAGTCTTTCACCGTTCTACCTAAAATATGTCGTGAGACTTTTTTTTTTTGTAATCTGATTCTAAACAAATAAAACTGAATTCCTCCTCATTACAGAATAACAACTGCAGTCCAACAAAAACTGGTATGAAAAGGTGCTTTTGAACACACACGAAACACCAGCCTGTAGTGCACTGGCGTCATGTCTGGAGTGTCCCCTGTCTCACCCCCCCCCCGCCCCTAGTTGGCTGGGATAGGTTCCAACCCTCCACGACCTGTGACAGGATGGACGGATAGAAACACCAACTTGCACAGAGAAATAATTCTCCACACCAGCAGGTGGTGCTGGTCTGTATAGGGCTGTAAAAATGGGACAGTGATGATGAACAAACCATGAGACAGAGCAGACTCTCAACTATTGTCGCTTCATCAAAGTGATTGCCAAACCAATCGATAACCACTCAACCTCCTCTTTTAACAGCGTTTAGAACATGCTTTTGTCTGAAACCGCCCTCAAATTTCCATCAGTGACAGACTTTGTAATTGATATTCAGTATTTTATTTTAGAATTAGCGAAACCCGAACTTACGCAAATCATCTGATATCACGAAACACCCTATGCAGGAAACAAGGCTCGGCAGTGTCTATTAAAAGAAATGACAGCTCATCATTTTCAACGGTGCCTCGGATGCTACCTAATAACGTGGCCTCAGCGATGAAGGCTCTTCTACAGGAGGTCAAGGTCTTTTAGAAGAAGTACACACACACACAGAGAAAGAGAGAGAGATCTGACTACTGACGTGATTCAGTTGAGGGTCAGTTATGAAGGAACTAAGCACTTTCTCTCATCACCAGGGTCGGTTTATTTCACCTTTGATTCGACTAGACACTTTGTCATCAGAGGTTGAAGAGTATCTTCAGAACACTCGACAGAGATTTGTGATCCAAACCCAACCTAACAAAAGGATCTCATCCAGAGAGAGCTGGCAGATGGACTGTTGCCCTTTTTGGCTGAAGGAATCAGGTCTGTGTTCCAGGGATACCGATCAGGATTCCCCCGTTCTTGTAGAGGTTTGGTAGGAGTTGGGGGAGAGGCTCGGTACCTTCTGGAAAAGTTACATAAATCTAATTTAATTTCATAAAATAAGTACAACTGTTCATGGAATACAAGTTACCTACAGGCAATTAATGTGTAATGCAATGTGTGACACAAAAATCAACCACATGTACACACATACGCACGGACACTCATCCGTCTCTACATTCAGCATACATCTTCTGGAGTGTATGCGTGTCAGAGTGTGTGACTGGGATTCTATTTGTCTCGGTGAAGTGGTTGAGCTGTGTTTGTAGCATTTAGAGGAAATTACCCCACCAGCATTGCCTCGGCCACAGCAGATAGTGGGTCGCCTCTCTCGACTGCATGGCATATTGATTTCTTGTTGTGAGGAGTGCTGTTCAAGCCCCATTTAAGATTTCCATCCAGCCCACAGCCACGAGTACGGCAGTCAGCCGTAAATTAGGGAAATTGCACATTCATCTCATGCGTTATTTTAAGATACTTTGGAAATGTGTAGGTCTAGAGAGGATCTATGGCAGTAAATGTGAGAGCACACACAATGACTGACTGATTACTCTTCACAGCTGAGAGGAAAGGTGTGTTTCCAATATGATGTTTAGCTTGAGAGGTGATAAATGTGATGACAGAGTAGAAATAAAAACAAAGCAATGTCAGAAGATTAGAAGCATGTTGACCAAATGCTAGCTGAGATTTCCCATGCCAACAAGTTAACACTGTTAATTCAAGTGATCGTTGATGTGCATTGGTTGTCATCTTGGCTAATCGTTCACCTGGTGGTTTATTCTTTATCAGAGTAGAGTTATATCAAACTGGATAACTCCAACACAGATACTGTGATCAATTATTCTGGATAAAGGATGCTTTTGAAGGTCAACACAACTTGGCTACAACCAGAGCAGTAATTAACATGCAATGTGTTACATGTTGAGACCATGAACACTAGTTGTGGTTTTACTGGGGTTTATGTTCTGGACTACTTCTTCTCCAGAATCGCTTGCTCCCTGAGGTCTTCGCTGGTTGCCTGGCAACCTCACAGTGATGTCAAGAGTTATCCGGGCCAACAAGTAATCCAGCACAGAACCCCTAATTAAAAACACAACCTGCCATCTTCACTTGCATTTCCTGCATAAATCTTTTTACACATATTTATCTAGAAATGTTTCCCTTACATGTGCCAGCCAGAATGTTTTAATAATGAGACTGGCCAGTGAAGACAGATGGTCACATGTGGATATTATCTCACTGTGGATATTTGTAAAGCTTTTTATTACAGAAATCTAAGGAATATAAAATATACATGGTTGTACAGATGATTCAGAGTTAACACTACACTACTGTACATAACTACTAGCATATAATATATAACATAGTAATGATTAAGATATATGTAGACGTTGAATTGCAGAGCAACCTTTTGGTCTCATAATAAATTTCTTTGATTTTTTTATTTTTTTTAATTTTACTTTATTTTATTTTAAGATTTTCGATTGTTTTTATGTAAATACTTAATATCAGTTTAGAAAAAAAGAAGCAGATTCATTCAGAATAAGATTTAGATTAATTTCCCATACCATGCACCATGTTTCAGTTTCTTTTAATTAAACCATTAGAATAATTGGAGTCACGTGAATGCAAGTCAATCAACAAAGTGTAAGAAAAAAATGTGATTGATCTATTGATGATATGTATTTGTCAGCTTTTCTATATTTCTGGATCTTTCAGGGTTCTTGACATCCACATTGCTCATGTAGATTCTGGTTGAATCAAGTCTTTCAATACGAGGAAGAAAAAAAAAAATGTTGTAAAACTGAAAATCAATGTGAACTGTTTCCGGTCTGGGAATAGACAGAATGAATGTTGAAGCGAGGCAGACTACAGTCTGTGAGCCTGGTGGTAATTCTGGACAGATATTCGTTAGGATGCCCTCTTTGAGATGAAACTGCAGTCAGTCGATATCAGTTGAGTAAACAGGCTAGCAGGAATTTTTGCATTCTCATTACTATTTCACAGAATGAAGGCTCAACAGAATACGTGGGTTTTTAAGTGGGAGTATTTTGCCTGCACCAATCACTTGTGAGATCAGTCATGTCCACTTCTTGACACAGTGCATTGCCCTGATTCAATGCTCCACCGCAGGAAGTTGATGGTGCGCTCTTGATGAGCAGGTGGTAAAAGCGCGTGATTGGGCTGTGCTACCAGCTTATGAATATGCATGTGAACAGGTGAAGGCTGGCTTGTTTCGCTTTGACGTGTTGGTTAACGCTACATAAATTCAGTCCATTTACAATCCATTACCTGCTTGTTACAACACACCAAAGCATTCCAACAAAGCTTCGCCTCAGACTCACGGTGGGCTTGACTGGCTTGTTGGCGAAGATCCAGAGTGGCTTTAACTTCCTCCTCACTCTGTGGGAGGAAAGCACTGCAGCCGCTGCACACCCAGTACCTGACAACGTACAGGTAAACCTCACCGTTAACTGGATCCAGTTGACACAACGCAAGTCGAAAAACTGCATTAGTCAAATGAACTCGTCTCCAGGCTAAACCAAATATAACCAAATCCAAGTCCATTAATGTTCTTTATTTAGGAATGCATTTTCAACAATAAAGGGTTCATACAAATTTATTCTAAGCTTACGAACAAATTGTATTTTTTAATGTACAGTAATCCCTCGTTACTCGCGGTTAATGCATTCCAGAACCGACCGTAAAAAAACGATTTCCGAGATATAGCAACGAACTATGCGCAGCGCACTTCAGGATGTTGTCAGCCAATAGCATGTGCGTACGGTATCACATGACTACCTACTATAAAGTGAATATCAAGCGAGGGATTACTGTAGTTACTAAAAAATAATGCAAATTTACTAATACAATTTGGTGATGTTTACTACACATTTTGGATGCTTTATTTATGTACTCATGATAAAATAAAGACATTTTCATGGTTAACAAAAAAAAAAACGGGGATTAGTATTATTTTGCAACAGTATTTTTTTTTTTAAATTCTACCAATAGGTATATTCAATATGGCGGTTTACATCACGGACGTACGGTAGATGGCTGTGGATCGTCAGCGTCTACAGCTGACTCTCGATATGGTTGGATGTGCTGGTGGAGAGTTCCTTGAAGTGTTTTCTTCGTCTTCTCTTCACAAATGAAATCATAAGGAGCAAAAGTTTACCATGCATGAACTAATCTGAATTCTAAACAATCGCACGAATCACAAGTGACGCATAACAGTAGATATTAGAACTATACATAAGTGCTTTAATATATTACATGTCTTATTCTTATTTGTTGCAGAGAAGAGGATGCAGAAGACAGGGTTAGATGGAGGCAACTGATTCGCTGTGGCGACCCCTGAAGGGAAAAGCGGAAAGGAAAAGACGAAGATTCTTATTTATTGTACAATACCATGCTATCATATTATTTTAATGGATTTCTAGTGATTTTAAAAAGACCAAACTTTGTAGTTGGCGGACATCTAGTTAGTGACCTGATGCAAATATGATGAAAACCGATGTATAATTGAGAAGGACGTAACCCGAATGAGGTGAGCCGAGGTACACCTACACTATAGGTGTATCCCTGACTTAGCTTAGATTACTCAGAATTACTTGTAAACAATTGATTAATTTCAAGTGAACTTAATTTTTTTGTGCATGCCAGAGTTGCTCCATTAGAATAAAGCCATCATGTTTTTTCTAACTCAGACTTAATCACTACTGTGAGACTACAATAACAGAGAATTTTGTTTTGCAGATGAGATTAACATCACTCTGTACCAGCACAGTAGGGACCGGAAAGACATGGTAAGTTTTCCTGCAACCATTTACCCAGATAGCGCTGTGAGATTAAATGTCTCGTTTTGGATTTCTGGTGAAGAATAAAAACTGGCCAGAGAAACAAGATTTTAAAACTTTGACCTGTTTGTGGCGATAGTGACAGAGTTTGGTCACTCAGGTTATTCAGATTAATCAGATGGCAAACCAACCAACAAGACGTAAGATATTTTAAATTTTAAAAATCTTTCATCTTCATTAACATCCCAAGTCCTACGTCATTACCAAGGCTAAACCCTGATGTTTCTTTGCAAACTGACTAAAATATTGAATAGGCTCCTGTCTTTTATTAACAGGTTTCAAGCATCAACCAGCCAGATCCATTCATAGAGGAAATATCTGCACACTTCTTTTAAATAAATATCTCATTGGTTTGGCTTTTTTTTTTTTTTTAGCTAAGCAAAAACAAAATATTAGCAGTGAGAGCCTGAATATCTTTTAGGCAAACAAATAATAAAATTGTGTGGAAAAAGCAAACAAAAGGTAGAAATGTATCTGTGTGACAGTTTGTGTCACACAGAGAGAAGGAACAGGGAAATAAACCTGGGAAAGATATGGGTAGAGCGTGTGATGGACGGAATGCTCTCCGTGTGCCTTTGTGTAAGGAGCGTGTTTGCTTGTACCCTGGCTTTATTTGTGTTATGCTGTGTGATTCCATTGTGCCGAGTGGATCCACTGAGCTTGTATTCCCACCCTCCCACCAGCTCCCTGCTTTAGATAAAGCTATCTGGATCTGCAGCATACCTTCCTCAAATGGATGCAAGCAGCTTACTGTTTTGGAGACTCTCTCCATGTTCCTGTGGGATTCTGACGGTTGCATTGTGTGGGCTACAATGGGGGTGTAGTATGTTTGGCACGTAGCACCATCTCCAAAACCACTATTAAGATGTTAATGTTGACTTCCATGGCTGCCTTGAGGTGGAAACTGTACTTTCCATTGAAATGTAACAGAACAAGGTAATTACACTTAATTGCAAAGCATTTACAAGGTTCGCAAACACGCTGACAATACCTCCCGAGAGAAGTATTGTTGTAGCTGATGATTATCTTTAGTATCCATAAAATAAAGCATCATTATTCTTTTTTTGACGTCTAAAAACTGTCTGAATGTCTTCAGATCCTGTTGAGGATCTGCGTGGCTGCAGGTTGGTTCAATGCCACCATGAGAAGACTGACGTTACCCTGAAGATTAATGATTAACATATTTCATGTGAAACATCCAAAAACTATATAAAGTGATAAATAAAATGATGATGTGATCAAAACAAAAGTCAAATCTTGGGTTCAGAGGTTGCAGAACCTCTGCTGAGGTTCCACTCCTGGGACGTTCTCTTTGTGACGCCTCCAGTCAGGATGTTAGCTACGGCTGCTCAGTAAACTAAGAAGAAACTTTCTTCACTTTTTCATGATTTTATTTTTGCTAGTCACCCAATGTATCCAAAAATACTTGTAACATTACTTGTAATCTGAATAAATTTTTTAGATTTGTAAATAAATACTTTTTATTATCCGTCCATCCATCAATCCATTTTCTTGTTGAGCAGACAACTGCAAATGTCTCATCTACAGCCGCCTATCCACCTTTCAGGTCACGTGTCTGCCGGAGCCTATCCCGGCCGGTCCAGAGGCAGGGTACACCCCGGAGGAGACGCCAGCCCTCATTTCAGGGGCAAACAACCATTGCAGTACTTCAACAAGTACTGTATGAGAAGATTGTGTTGTTACAGATTCACAATGAGTGGACAAGGATGGGAGCTGTGGCATTCATTCTATGAATCACACACACACACACACATACACACACTTTTCTTTTTACCTTGCTTACTTGTGTTCAACATCTGTTGGAACCACAACCATTTAAAAAAATATTTACGATCGTGTTCGTGTGCAAGAACCTACGTGTGTTTAACGCTTGTACTTCATACAGTGATCATGCATACAGTATGATGTGCAGCAAATTCCCATGATGCAACTGCCTCTGTATGAAGTCACGTTGTGCACACAATGGTGTTGTACTCTACTGTAGATAAGTAGAAGTTGTCTAACATCAGCAGCACTTTGGTGTTTAGTCTCCTCAGCACTTTATTCTCTTCCTGGAACATTTGGGCTTTGGTGTCATTACTGTTGCTTTTCAATTCATATTACTGCTAGAATGTGAAACAGCATGTGTGTGTGTGTGTGTGTGTGTGTGTGTGTGTGTGCATGGTGGGGGATGGTGAACATCTCATGTATCCACTGTCCCCTCCATCATGGTTTTGAACCTTAATAAGCCCTTGCCTGTGCTTGACAGAAGTGAAGGTAGGCAGATATAAAATAACTTTTTTGCACTTCAATTTCACACATATTTTCTTTGAGGCTAATGAGAGCCTTAAATATGATGCCAGACTTCAGGCTGCAGTGTTAAAGGCTGAGATTTTCACACATTGTGGCACTTTGTCACTGTGGATGAAGTCCTTACCTGGCTCTTGAGAAAGTCAGCAATGAGTTGTCTGCTTGTGTGTGTTTGTGTGTGTATACACCGGTCTTTTGTGCATCTATGTGCAAGTAAAAGAAATTAATTTGTTGTACTGATCTGTAACTATCCAGAGTTGTGTGTGTGTGTGTGTGTATGTTTGTGTGTGTTATGTTTGCTTTTTTATAACAAAGTCGAACAGAAAAAGTGCACAATAAACCATATTTCAGGGACACACACGCTGTCTCACTTTGCTATTATCGCGTATTATATATGTATATATTTATTTAATGCATTTTTGGAGTTGAAATGAGCAGATTTCCATGTGTTGCCTATGATCCACGTGCTGTTCTTTTTCAGGATGTGTTTCTTCAGCTAATACCTTCCTCTGTATCGCCATTCTCTTATCGGTTCTGAACATAGACTGATTCTCATGTAGATATCCAGACAGAAATAGATCTGTTCCCCTCTGTGAGCTTAACTCTTTGTTCCATCTTGCTTTATGTATAAATATACAGTATCGTACTGCTGCGTAGCAGATATCATCAAATTGATAGTGATCCCGTTCCTATTTAATCATAAGTCTGGACAGGCAATATTATGAATAAATAAACAATTGAAAGGACCTGCTCATCCTGTCAGAATGTTGTCATCTCACATGACGCCTAAACAAATATGCCTGCCAGGTTTCTTACCTTGTGGAGAGTACTCACAAAATGGATGTTGGAGGTAATTATAGAGCTGGAGATACGGAAGGGTAACTTGTGTGTGCATGCTTGTGTGTGTGTGTGTGTGTGTGTGTTTATACATTTCCTGTGTGGAGTGAGAAGGAAGGTGGGTAAGGAGCTCAGTTTGCACTCTGGTTGTTTGATTGCTCCACCGCACATTTACAATGATAAAACAACTTTTTTGTCATTTGATTGTTAACTGTTTCCTGGACTGTTTCTCTCTCTTTTTTTTTTTTTTTTTTTTTTTTTGTTGCAGACTCAGTCTAATGCAGCGCGTGTCTTTGTCTAAGACACCAGGACAGCAGAAGACACTGGTAAGGAAACCCAGCAATGAGACGTGTGTTTGTCCGCGTGCACGTCGTTGTATGTGTGTGTGTGTGTGTGTGTGTGTGTGTGTGTGAGAGTGTTTGTCTCCCACACGGCCCCACTACTGCCACTCACTGTAAACTAGTCTGCAGCTCGTCACAGACAGACGCTGACACACTCCCAGTCTAATGTGCTCATTAGGGACTGCACAGCACACACATAATTGATGGCTATGACACACGAACACGCACACACACACAATATTGCAAAAAACGGTTTCTTTTTTTTAATGCTGCAGTAGAAAACAAGGTTATATGAAGTCATATAATGGGGTTCATTGTCAAGAACAACAACAGAAAACGAGTGAACGAAATGAAAAAAGACTAACGGCACAGAATGCATTACAGTATCTGTGCTGTTTACATGCCAATATTTTACATATAAGGATTTTTTATGTCTCTACACTGGCAGCTGTCAGTTACTTCAGCAAATTAACTGCCAAAAATGTAGCAGAACTTGTCACTCAAGAGGTTAGTGTAACCATGGTTACCTTTCATATCCCCAAAAGATAAAGCTGCAGTGTGGAATCATGACAGACTAATTAGACAGAACAAAAACATAGGACCAATCAAAAAGGCATTCAACAATATGAAACAACCAAGAGTGCTTATAAATAACAGTTTACATGTGAAATATCTTCATAAAGTAACATCTTTTTTGTACAACCTTTAATATCTTTTTAAGTGTTCATACAGCGGCACACGTAGAGCAGTGTCTGGTAAAAAAAAGTCTTTAACCCTTTGAGCACGAGTTGGGAATAAAAAGATTCATTTGTTGTCCTCCTTTTGTTAGCTGTCATTTTTGTATTCTTTGATTAAATAACACATTTATAAAACTATTGTGCAAATTCTATATACTGTGCACCAGTAGATAGTCTTAATCCTTTTAAATTAAAAATATAGAAATGATGCATAATTTAGACAGCAATTAGTTTTTATATACATATTTTACACAGACCTGAATTCATTTAGGTCCCTGATCAACCAAAGTAAAAGACTTGAGATTTTTTTTTTTCTTTCTTACCACTCTATAATGCTTCATTCATGTCCTGCAAACAGCTCTCAAATGTTGAGCCTAAGATGTAAACCTTGCAGTTAACAGGAAATGTTTTAAAATAACTCTTTCATATCTAGGATTAGACTCAACATAGCAGACACAATGTGAACGTTGTCCATTTAATTCCCAATCTTAAATCTGGAGTTATGTTAGGTGTAGAAGTGCTTTGACGTACTCAGAGGGTTAAATTTTAAATGCTACTCCAGCACATAAAAGAAGAGAAAAAAAAAAGACGTGAGTGGGAGAATGAAGAGAAAAAATCATGGAAAGTGCACCAGATTTAGTTACAAAATGTTGAACTAAACTGTTCATTTATGCATGCAGCTTATCACACCCCAGTGATGCCCAAAAATAAAGGACTTAATTCCATTTACACAAGTTTCAAAATACACACCACTTCATTTTACAAGCTCCTTTTTTAAAACCTTCATACATCTTCTTCGTGACGACAGCTCTGATCTGCACTATTTGAAGTCTTTATTCCTGTCCTGTCTGAGGCCAAAGTGAGTCTACCTCACGAAAACACAAAACAAAATATATATTAAAAAAAAAACAAAAAAAAAAAAACAAAACAAAAAAAAACTGCTACAACACAAAATTTTAAACCATGTGCCAAAACTCAAAGCAGTAGTTGTATGTCATTTTTGTGCAGTTCCATCACGTTAATAATCTTTTCTGTTGTTTGAAAGATATGTCTGTGAAATGCTTAAGAGAGAGGAAGTCATTATAAAAGAATGCAGCATTGTCCAAGGTCAGTGCTACTGTTTTTCCAGCTCACACACATACATGAGATGGTCCTCAGGGGACTTCCCATGAGTCTTGCTGAGGTGAAGCTTGACTGCATGCTTGCTTGCAAAAGTCCGATTGCAGAGCTTGCACTGGTACATGGCTGCGCTGTCGTCGTCATCGGGGGACGGTGATGGGGACTCAGTAGAGGCCAGGGAAGTGGTTAAGGAAGAGGGCAGGGAGATGGGCAAGGAAGAGGGTAGGGATGTAGGAAGAGAGGATGGTAAAGGGTGAGTAGATGGGTGAAGACTAGAGAGTAGTTTTTCAGATAGTCCTTTGGTGTGGCGTTGTTGGTGATGCTGTTGTGATATCTGGCTGAGCAGCTGCTCACCAGAAAGCTTAGCCAGATCCCGCAGACGGAAGCCCAAGTGGGATTCCAAGTGGCTGACATAGGTGGATGGTGAGCGGATCTGAGAGGCGCAGTCGCTGCAAAAGAACACCGGGTGACCTGAATCCAAGTTTTTTAAGAACTTGGTGCCCCCGGTTCTTCTCAGCTGGTATTTGACGTTAGCCAACCAGTGGGATATTGTAGTCATTGAGAGTCCGGTGAATCGAGAGATGTGCATTCTCTCTTGTGGGCTCAGATCCGACATCATGTACTTTCCATCATTGGTTTGTCTTAGACTGGCAGCAAACTGGGCTTGTAGGATGAGAAGGTGTTGGGGGTTCCAATTGGACTGTCTGCCTTTACGTTTCTGAGCTGGTGAGACATCTTCTGTCTCCTCCTGTGTGACACCTTCAATGTCAGAGCGCTCAGACAGGCTGGTCGGTGTGGAGGATTTGGAGACAACTTGACTCTCTGTCAGGTTCCTTAACATATCGGAGATGTCTGACAATGCATTTTCTCTCAAAGGGGACGTTGCCATAAAGGAAGCTACTGCTGCTGAAGCTTTGGTCATTGTGACAGTGGAAGGGGGAGAGATTGAGGAAGGGGTGGAGATGGAAGAAGAGAGAATTGTTGAACCCAGAGAACCACTGCTGCTGTTTTTGTCAGCATTTTTGCCTTTGGTGAGATCCATGGGTTGGTCATTGTTTACATGTTGCTGGTAGAAGTACCGGTCTAAGTGGTCATTACTGGGCTTTTTGGTATGTGCTGGTGGGGTGGAAGCAGCCACCGCTGCTTTCTCTGCCAGGCTGTTGCTCATCTTGAACAACATGCTCATGGGGTCAAGTGAGGGCAGGGCAGGCTTTGCAGCTTTACCCAGGTGAGCGTTCATTACTGACTGCAGTGCACTGAGAGGGTTGACAAATGGTTGTTCTGGAGGTGGATGGTCTGTAATGATAGCCGTACTGCCACATAGCGAGGCAGGCAGGGGGGAAGTCACAGCAGCAGACTCCACTCCGTTCTCCACAGACTCTTTTAAGGAAACATCTCCATTTGAATCTCTGTGATTGCTTCCACCTCCATTGCCAATTACTTTTTCTCCTCCGCTTGTATTCTCTGGAGTTTTACAGCCTCCTGCTTTGTTTTCTTTGGGGGACTCTCCCCGGGTTGAGTCCCCTGCCTCACTGTTGCAGGGTGATGGTGTGGTAAGTCTCATAGGAGATCCTTTAACACCACTAGGTTCTCTCATTTTCTCTTCTACCTTTGCTACTTTCTCTGTCACTTTCTTGACAAGCTCCTCCATAGCATGAAAGTTGTTTTTGGTCAGTGGGGATGTCTGGCAGTTGGAAGGGGAGATGAGAGTCTGGCTCTTACCATTAGGAGAGAGGATCTCCCCTCCAGGAAACATGTATTTAAGGGGAGAGCTCTTACCAGAGTTAGCCAGAGAGAGCTTCATTATGTTTGGGAGCTGGTAAGCGGCATGGATACTGGGATATCCACCCCAGCTTGGTGCTCCATTTTGGGCTTTGTTTATGGCTGAGGTCACTGTGTTTTCCAAGGACTTGAGTATGTCAAGGCCACCTTTTGGACTGTCATCTAGATCCTCCTCCGTCAGATAAGTGTATTTTGAAGAAATATCAAACTTTTCCTCTGCCTCTTCCTCACCTCCTCCTGTCCTCTTCTCCTTGTTGAGATTGTTGGCATTGTTGATGATGGACTCTTTAGTGCATTCCTCCTCCTTCTCCTCCTTTTTAATCTCAACAACCATGGCAGTGGGTGAGATGCTAGTTGGAGGAGGCACTGGGGCAGGTGGAGGCGAGAAAGTTGTCGCGGCCAAGGGAACAGACTGGACCTTTTCTTCAGTCGTAATATTGGATGTGGGTACTAGGTTTGATGACTCTACAATTGGCTTGCCTTTTTTAATCGCGGAGTTAGTGACCTTAATAAAGTGCCCTGTCACCATCATGTGAGCGGTTAGCTCTTGCAGTGTGTCATGGGAGCTGCCACATTCCATGCACTTGAGAATTTGTGATTTTCTGGATTCAAACTGCCAGGCATAACTGGCACCATTTTGGTGTCCATATCGGTTGTTAGGAGTGATGTAAGGGTTGGTGATCTTCTGGAGGATGTCATTAGAGTCGTTGAGAGACATGGGCTTAGGTGTGGTGCCTCCGTTAGAATCAGGCGAGCTAGGGATATCTAGGTCGACAGGGGCTCTCTTTCGAGATGAGGAAATAATTTTAGCTGCTACTGGTGTAACAGGCTCTTTCAGAGGCACTTTCTGGTAGTGTTTTGTCTTGATCATATGGACGCTTAGGTCTTGAAGGGACTCAAAGGAGTGACCACAGTACATGCACTTCAGAACTTTCTGTGCATCCTCCTTACCCTCCATCTCTAGCAAGGAACGTTTTCTGGGTTTTGACCACCGTTTAGCGCCTTCACTATCTGTTTCATGGTTATCGTCACGGTAATGGCCAGTTTCATTCATGTGTACTGTGAGCTCCACCAGTGTGTCATAAGCCGCGCTGCAGTCCTTGCAGCGAAACTTACTGGCACCAGTGAATATAGAACCGTACAGCTTGGTGCTCTGCCTGTACAGCTGGACAGTACTAAATAGGTTGGGTTCTGTAGATGCCGTTGATACGGCTACTGTGGGATGTTGACTGAGCCCCAATCTGTGCTGATGGTTCTGTGAGGCCTGCTGTAGGGTTTTAGCCATAGCTGTCTGGTGCCAGTCATAGCCTCCACTTCCACAGCTACTGCTACTACTGCTACTGCTGCTGCTGCTGTGACTGCGAGGGGGTTTTTCTGGAGGGGGCTGGCTCAGGTTAAGATTCAGTGTGGACCAATAGGAGTTGGTCAGGAAAGAGGTGTAAATGGCCTTCATCTTTTCCAGGCTGTCAGCCACAGACCCCGAAGTGGATAGTATTCCCTCATCTTCATTTGCCGGGGCTGTCGCATTGGTGGCAGCCATCAGCGAAGAGGAAGAAGACAAGGACAGGACGTTTGAAGAGTCTTTTGAAAGGAGGACATCGTCCTCATTTTTCATTGAGGAGTTCTCGAAATCTGACATTCTGTCACTGGATTCACTCAGGTGAGACTCACTGTCCAGCTCCTGACCAGAGAGGTCAGTTGCATTAGGCGAGTCATGTAGGCCAGTTGATCCTGGTCTGTCTTTGAGAAGGAAGTCCTTGTCCTGACATAGGAACTTGGCAGTAGGCTCCTCCCCTTCCTGAGCTGAATCATCTCCATCCAGGTCCTCATCCAAAAGGGCAGCTTCCTTCTCATCTTCAGGGACGTATGCTGTGCAGAAAAAGACAAGAAAAAGGACAAATAGACATTTGTTAAAACCACACTGACAGCATATCAAACCAGAGATTCTCAAGTATTGCTGTTTGTTCACCAAGCAAGGAAGTGATAGAAATGCAAGATACTGGCATTCACAGGAAACAGAGCAATCGTTCAGTGCCATTCACTGACAAAGTACTTCCTATCATACTCTTCTGTTGTTATTCCCCTCTAACTTCCCCTTTTACATGGACAATGTTTTAAAATTGGAATCAAATCGCCACTCCCTCCCATTTTCTCTCCACCCCCAGGTCTTTGTTCTATACTGCAGAAAAATCACAGACAGCCAGAGAGAAAGAGGGAGAGCGAGAGAGAGAGAGAGAGAGAGAGAGAGAGAGAGATTAAGAGAAGAGATGGAGAGAGATGGAAAGAAAAAGTGAGAGAGACGGAGGATGGAAAGAGAAAGAGGGAGGGAGAGGGGAAAAATGTCTCTTCAAACAGAAGTTGCCACCTTATTCTTCTCAAGGGGCAACAGCTTGAAATTAAAACTAAATTTGAAATTAATGAAGCACATTGTGGCGGTGGCATTCGTTTCTGAAGTAATAAATTACTTGTATCAACCTCGGAGACAGCGGTTCCTGTCTGTCAATTAATATGTCTTACGCTTCTTCTGCAGACTCTAATGCATTCCCTAACAGACACACTCGCCATTTAAATTAAGCATGCATTTTCACTCATTACACTGCTCAGCCCTCGCCTTCTCGTAAATAAAAATGAATGTATGCGTGTTTGCCTGCAACAAATCTCTCCTTGCAAAACCCATTTGCTTCAATTACCAAAGATTAGAAAAAAGTTTAGAGTTATTATTTACAGTTTAGCTTCAGGGAGTGGGCTAGAGGCTTTCAATTTATATTCAAATCCCTGTAGTTTAAGTATAATACAATGGAAATCGTACAGAGAAAATATGTATCAAGACAAATCACTGTCTCACGTCTTTGTACGTCGATGAATGCTTTCTTTTGTTAATAAGTCTATCAAAAGAATAAACCAACATCAGATGAGAAACACTGCGTGCTCACACTCACACAATTAAGGATGAATTTCTGAATAACAATCAAAGCACACAAAGGCACGCACAAAAACGTCTTGTTTTCACATCTACGCTGGCAAAAGAAGACGAGTGTGTGTGTGTGTGTGTGTGTATGAACGACATTGGCCCCTGTGCTAAGCATTCCTTCCTGTAACAGGCCATCACTCATCTAAGCTGGTATGTAAACACAGAAGCACGTCGGTCAGCGATGGGTGTGGTACGGAGACACATTCACCCACAATCTACCACTTCACGCAAGATTAAATTCATGAAAAAAGTAGAGGTCTGTCACGTCTATCGTAGAGATGCAAAGCAAAAATTCAACAAAGAAAGAAAACAATGTGACGGCTGAGTAAGTAGATAAAAAAAAAAAAAAAAAGAAAAACGTGTCTACAGCTTTGTGAAACAGAGGCCTTCCCCTTCCAGCCATATCATACAACATACTTGAGCTGCTGCAGACGCAGCCAAGCAAGTTGTGTGTATGTGTGCATGCATCTACTGTATGTATTTGTGCATGTGCTAGTACTGCATCAGCAGCAGCACAGGAAAGAAGTCTCTGTTATTGTCAGCGACTGGTTGCCATCGGCGATGATACAACACCGCCTTGGGACAAACATATGCACAGAGACAACGATATCCCAGAGCCCATCACACTTCTCACACTCGAAACTGGCACACACACACACACACACACACACACACACACACACACACACACACACACACACACACACACACACACACACACACACACACACACCGGTTGTACTGTAACTGCTGTGCTCTAACAAGCCGTTGCCTTCAGGCAGTTTCAGGAGCTTCTCCATTGAACATGCAGTCTGCTGCAGAGTGGAACAGGAAGGACCCACCTGAAAAACTTCAAACGCTTTGCGTTTCACTACATGCTGTTATATGTAATGCAAAAACAGCGGGATCACACGCCTAATACATACAAGGCATTAGTTACTGTTGTCTTTTACGTCATTGAACGATTTCATTTTTCAGCTGCATATTTCAGAATTTGTGAATATCAAACAAACACAAACCCACACACACACACACACACACACACACACACACACCCTTTCTCTCAGAGCTTCCCCATCTCTTCCTCTGTCTCATCTCCCCCCCCCCCCCCCACCACCACCCCCACCCCACTCTGTCTTGGAGACACATCCACCCTCCCGCACATACGTGCAGCCGAGCAAACCCACATGTACATGCCATCTGTTCTGAATCAGCCAAAACGACAGCTGTTTAAGAGAACAATGCTGTGGCTGAGGAAACAAGAAACACAGCAGCCCGTAACGCTCATCAAGGCCAAACATCAATGTGAAATACCCTTTAAAGTACAACATACATACTCCACTGCAAATTAGGTGTCTTTGTTTGATAAACGTAAGGTGTGTAGTCGTGTGAGCCTGTCCGTGTACCTGCAAGCGTGTGATATGTATAGAAACACATGTAGAGGATCATGAGGAAATAGTGTCTGCCAGCAACCTTGGTGTGTAGGCAACATCCACCTACATGGAGCACATTGAGATTTATGGACTCGTTTAAAACGGAACACGTGGGAACGTGGAAAACATGTTCAGGTTTGAGGAGAGCAGAGTAAAAAAAAAAAAAAATACTGCGATTATGAATTGAATATATGAATATTGGTTCAAATGCATGCATTGTTTTGTGACATCATGAAACAAATAACCTTCTGGTTGCAGAATCCTTTACATTTTATATTGATCAAATGCACTTTATGCGCTTTTTTTTTTTTTTTTGTGTGAAATGTCACATTTGAAGTTTTGAATTTTGGGAAAATTTTGCTTCAACAACAATAACAGAATAATTTAAATTATTAAATAAAGTTTGATCAAATTAGCTTAGATGTGAAAATGTAATTACAAATTAATTTAATCTAACCACAGACTTTCAGTTTTGCCCTGAAGAAGTCACTGTGATATTTTGTCAGTAACTCTAGGCTGGTTATTCTTTATATATTCATGTTCTTCACCAGGTGAGATTGTACAGCAGTAAAAGCAATCATATAACAAGTACATCGAAAGGAACGTCACTTTGAAGATTTGATATTTTTGACTCATTTTTCAAGAAATTAATCACGAAAATAACTGTCAGGCTTATTCAGAAATGACAAATACGTTTCAGACTTAACGTTTATACAGATGTAGCAGCACACAGCCGCTGGTGCCATTGTTACCTTCAGGAATTAGAAGCAGGATGGGGAAGGGTAAAAAAAAAAAAAAAAGTAACATAACATCTGTAGAAGTTTAAAAGTAAACCAAAGTAAAGGAAAGAAATTAATTCATGAGGAGGAAGAGGAGGAGGAGGAGGAGGAGTGAGGCTGGAATTGGAAGGGAGTCAACAGCGAGGCCACACGCACAGACCCTGACAAACATGAACAAGCAGAGATGAACCCCAAGGCCATTGGCTTGCGTCCAGACGCTGGGGTTCATTACAATATGACCCCAGACACACACACACACACACACACACCCACACACACACACACACGAATAAACAAAGCCTTGGCTGAACACACATTATACAGGTGCTCTTTTAATTAGTGGAGAGGGGGAGGGACAGGTGGAGGAGTGCTCCAGATGATTTGTCAGCGGGTGGAAGACACGGTTTGATCTAATTTTCGGGCCAGAAAAAGATTTGTTTTTCTCAAACCGAAACATCGCAGCTGTTTTTTCCGGAGAACTACACGGGGCATGTAAGCTATTCTTGACGTCACAACAAAACTTACAGCCGTGGTGAATAATCCTTTTCAATAAATAACATAGAAGTCAACTGAAAATGTTTGATGGACAGCCAAAATCCAAGCGCTCAGATTATGGAGCGATGATTGTGAACGGCGTCTTCTGTGTTCCTGGGTAAAGTAAGGAAATGCTTCTGCTCAATTCTGCAGATGGGATGATGTGAGGAAACAGTCTGTCATGCTTATATAACCACTTAACAGCCCTATCAGACACACCGGCACGTCAAAGCTGTCTGTTTACACGCCTGCCTCGAACCGGGGAGTCTGGTATGGGGGTGGGGGGGGGGGGGACGGAAAGGGAGACGGTCTACATCCGTCACATCCAGGGATGAACGCCCCTCCGTTTGCCCTCACCTGCGCCACATGGGAATGTGTTCACACATATTTGCGTGCTACATGCATCCACCTACCTGCTCTTCCTCACTTGATGAGATCTTGTAATCTCTACCCCACCCCACCCCACCCCCTTCACTCCCTCCCTCCCTCCCTTTCATCCCACCCCACGTTAATGAAGTTAATTGAATCTGAGATCGATAATGCTTAATTACAGTATTGTGATTTGACATGCACAGACAAATTGGAGGGATTGCTTCTGTGTGCGTGTGTGTGTGTGTGTGTGTGTGTGTGTGTGTGTGTGTGTGTGTGCAGTAAGGGTGGTTAAAGGGGCATGGCAGTTTGCAGTGAGCGCGTCAGTATTGGCGAGGCGTGCTATCGATCCCTAGAAGGTGGTTGATCGACCCAGACGCCTGACGGATGGAGGTCTTCCTCCAGCCGGCTACATGACTTAACAGACTTGAGTTATTTTATATTTATTATATCATTAGATTGTGACGCACTTAATTATTTCTCCACCAGTATGCCTCACTGCAGAAAGCAACACACCACTAACTGAACAGATCACCGTGAGGACCAACATGTGTGGAAATCAAAAAGGGAACAAGATCCACCACAATACTTTCTACATTTTTTAAAAAAATTATATTTTACTGTGTCACTGCTTGAAACATGTCAGAATATACGAGATAGGTTTACTTTTTAATGTCATGTCAGTCAGTAGAGTTATATTTACAGTGAGGGTATTTAACATTGAAACTAAATATGACATTATAACTTGAACAAAAAAAGAAAAAAAGAAGAAAAAGCAGAAGCACAAACTGGAATTATACTGTGATGTGTATATATATTTTATGTATATATATATAAATATATATATATATATATATATATACATATATATTTATATATATATAATTTATTTATATATATAATATATATTTTTTTAATATATATATTCTATAATTTATATATACGTATATATACATATAATTTATTTATATATATATACATACATATATAATTATATTATATATACACAGTGGACCCTTGCGCATTCACGCATCAACGTCACCTCATCACTGATTTTTGGTAGGCAGTCATGTGATACCGTACGCGCATTCTATTGGCTGACGGCATCTGGAAGTGCGCTATGTTCCATGAGTCTTCGGATTTCCGTGAGACGCAAAAGTGCTTTAAACAGTCGTTAAGAGTGTGGGGAAAAGGTAATACAGATAGAAGATGGTTTAGTATCAGCATGGGGAGGGTTCATAAACGTTTAATCGTTCTATCGCGGAATTCATTACCCGCGAGGAACGAGGGCGCACTGTATAGTGCATTTTTGAAACAAGCAACAAACATTTTGAAATGTCACTAAAACATGATGGATAAACTGTATAAAATATATGTATAAAACAAAAAAGTTTCAGTCAAAGTATGTAAAGTTACTGCAGATGCAAAACAGTAAATTACCAAAAACAATTGCAACACTGGTCACAGTACATGCACATATATTAAAGTACTGGATACCGGAAAAATTATATCATCTAATAAATAAAGAATATTATCATTATTAATCTAGCCTGTTTCCTGCCTGCTGCTAATCTGTTAACTGGTTAAGATGCAGAGCGATCACTAAATCAGAGTGTGGCGTTAATGTGTGACAAACACATAAGTTAAAACCACTGAACAGATGTGTTTGTGTGATTCGACTTGATTCGTGTTGTTGTCTAATTCACGCGAGTCTTTATCATATTACAACATGTGCTTGTTGTCGTTTTGCTCAGGCCTGTATCCGTACGTCCGTGAACAACTAGCTGTGTGTTGATAAGTGGTAATGAACAACAAGATAGGCCCCAATATGCAAAACGACTTTCACCAAACTCAGATAATTTTAGCGTACACACACACACACACACACACACACACACACACACACACCGGCAGAGGTGACGATGAGCGAGGGGGGAGATTAGATTTGGAGTGCTAACAGCGAGTGTGTCGTCTACGGCTGCAGCAGCATAGCAACACACACAAACACACACACACACACACACACACACACACTGCCATTATTCACAAATGCTGGAACACACTTGTATGTTTAGATAAATGTGTGTGTTTGCTTGAACCGTGTTACCCTGGCTAATCATTTCCCCATGCTGCTAAAAGTGTATTTATATGCTACTGTTACAGTGCCAATACAAGAGCGTACACCTGGGCTCACTGATGTCAATGTGTGTGTGCGTGTGTGTGTGTGTGTGTGTGACGCAGAGAGAGAGAGACAGAGATGAGGGTATGATCTAATTCATAATATAAAAAAAAAAAGATAAAATTATAAGACTGAAACAAAGGTGTAAAAACTGTCAAGCGATTAATTACAGTATGTCAAATCTTGGCATCACACATCACATCACACATAAAGGAGGTGAATACTTTTACACCCTGACGTGCACACGTAAACACAAACACCCACACACACACACACACACACACACACACACGCCGGGCCTTAAAGTGACCTCACTGCCATGAGTTTATTATGGACAAGCTGCATGAAAAGAGACAATCAGATAACGTCTGATATTACAGAAAGACGGATGAGAAATTAGTCAAAATGTGGACAGAAATAAAAAAAAATAAAATAAAATAAAAGATTAAGATATTTAGACGTGACGGCTGAACCGGAGCTCCATCCTCATCATTTAACAGTTGAAACAATTGATTTTTTTATCTTCCTATTTCGCATATATTACGACATCAACTACAAAAGCAAAATAAAACACACATTCATGGGGACCTAACTAAAATCAGTAAACCTGATATCTCGACAGATCATACATAGAAATAAGAGTTTCTGTTTGAAATGTGAGGGATGGAGGTGACAGACCCTCACACAGCTGGGAACAGAAACTTTGGTTTCTGTTTCACTCTTTAGAAAGAGATTAGTGACAATAATCAATAATCAGATGGACGGAAAATGAAATAGGAGGTACTTTAAGGCACCGGCCTGCTTCACAGCGACGCTCGTGTTAAAAGTTAACGTTAATGTCGGCTCAGGGACACCGAAGTGTCGTCAGATTCCACGTTACCTACAAGGTGACCTCAGCAGCGGCGCTTAAAATGAACGAAAACAAATCTAAAGGTTACAGAATAACTGTGTGTGTGTGCGTGTGTGTGTGTGTGTGTGTGTGTTTCCACCATGTCCACCATTTGATCCTCCTATCAGGAACCCCTCTATCCTTTCTCATCTTTTGTGTCTCTCTTGTGTCCGTCAATAAGTCACACACACACACACACACACACACACACACACACACACACACACACACACACACACACACAGACTTATTCCATTCTCCTTCTCTTTTCTACTTGACTTGACTTTCTTTCTCTTTTCTTTATCATGAATTAAGTTTCTTTTCTCCTTCACGATGTTTCTTATTTGGGGCAGGTCTTCCTCAGAAGAATAAAAAAGAAAAAACCCCAGCATGCAAAGCTGCTGGAACCCAACCACAGTTATGAAGTCATGTCAGTGACTTTGCACTTTCGGTGATATTTGTTCAAACAGAGAGTAGAAATGTCTGTTTTCTGTTCCTTCACACACAAGCACACAGTTGGGAACACAAATACACACACACATTCACACACACACACACACACACACACACTCTCTCTGCAGTGCAGTGTGGTTAGTTCTTGGTATCTATTACCTGCCAGTCTGCTCTGATCTCTTTGGACAGCTCTGATCAAAAGATGTCATCCGACCTACTCGACTGGGCTGAGTGGGGAAGTTAGCAGGGGAGGCGTGTGTGTGTGTGTGTGTGTGTGTGTGTGTGTGTGTGTGTGTTTGTTTCGGGGTAAATCAAACAGTGGTCTGGCTGTAAATAAAACGACAGGATCACTTTAAGGTCCTGTCAGGTAGGCGAGAGGCGATTATGATAACGCCCGCTCTGTTCCAACGCAAACGGGCACTCTTAAATTCACCGCTCGCCGGTGCATAATATACATGATATAACTCTTTTTTCTGTTACCTTCCTGCCTTCCTCTTTGTTTCCCTTTCTTTTCTTTTTTTTTTTCGTCTCTTGTGCACAACACCTTTAATTTATCGTTACACCACAGCTGGGTAACATGCATCTAAATTTATTTACCACAAATATCACCAGTTTTTTTCCCTGATATTACAGAATTACAATCAGAAGAATGACTGAAGCTTTCACAAATATTACCATAGTGAGGTTTTAATAATAGTTATCCGTACTGTGTATATAGTCACTGTGTGGGCAAAGGCAAATATTAGAACAGCTTGAAATCCAGAGAATGGGCATCACTTTTCATGCAAAGCCACTTTTAATCCCAAGAAAATACAACATCTACAACATTACATCTTCAAAATGCTTAGATTATATCTGAACACACAATTTTAAATATAAAAATAAAGCTTCACCGTGAGAATAAGTAACTAGTGAGCCTTTAAGCCTGCAAGTAAAGAGCAAAGGTGCATCCAAACACACATTTACACTTGCAGGTCTACACATTTACTGTACCTCAGACATCCTGCATCTAACAAAAAAAAAAAAAAAAGATGAATTTTAATCCACCAGGGAAATTGAGAATTCCCCCAAAATTTGTAAAGGCAGACAAACCACAGATGTAAAAAGAGTGTCGGGCGAAGCTGCGTCTGTGCAATAAAAGGTGTAAATTGTGAAGGGGTTTAAGAGGAAAGAAAAACGGCTGGCAATAAAGCTGGAAAACAGCATTGCTCCGAGGCAATTTAGACTGCAAAACACAAACCATTAAGTTTGTGCATTATCTTTTAATTTAATCTTGAATGATTTATAATCCATCACGCAAAGGCTTCAACCATATCCAATTATTCTCTGCAGCTTGATTGACAACAAAGGTGATTTATTAAGCTAATAAAAACTGATGTGCTTACCACTGAAAATAGCCAGGCCGGACCGAGAGCTTTAAAGAAACACTCGCCCACAAACACACACCTACACACAACTCCCAACCGAAAGGAAAGATCAATATGTGTGTGTGTGTGTGTGTGTGCCTGCATGTTCATTTTTGATGTATGTGTGCTTTTTTTTTTTGTGTGTGTGTGTGTATGTGTGTGGGAACACTTGAACAATCACCAAAAGTATCTCTTCACTTAAAAGAGAAATCAGTCTCCATCTGTCCCCCCACCACACACCCTGACCGCTCGCTTGTTGTGCTAGAAATGTCAGAAATCAAAATGTCAGGCGCGGTTGACGAGAAATGTTTTCTCTCCATGCGAGGCCGAGTGATTATATTAGGCTTTAATTCCTCCATCCACGGCGTATATGTCATCTTAGTCTCCACTTTATCTGCTAATGTTACGCTCAATCACTTGATATTAATGGAAAAGAGAGCCAGGGGGCTCCGTAATGGTGGGTGAGTGTGTGTGTGTGTGTGTGTGTGTGTGTGTGTGTGTGTGTATGGGGGGTGGGGGGGTGGGGTCTTTGTTGATGAGCAGCAGGGTGGGGCAGGGTTGGAGGGCGTTAACGGCCCCCAGAGTTCACATGCATATCAATGTAGGAGAGTGCCATTAAGAAATATTAGCATGTTTACAGCGCCGAGCCATGTATGAGGCTCATTTAATGAGGCTTAGAGTCACAGTCACACATGCTTTAATGTGGCTGCACGCACACACACACACACACACACACACACACACACACACACACACACACACACCCATGCTACGTGGTCTGTTTTCACTTGCTTTCATATTTTTTAATGAGAATTCAGGTATGGCTGTAATTTATGCTGACATGTTTGAAAACGAGGATGTTGTGTGGTTGGGGTTTAGGGCGACTCTTCAAATTACAGATGGAATACTAGACTAATCACAAACAAATGTTCTGAAACACAGACGAGGGGGGGGGGGGGCAATTTGTTTCTTCAGTAACGGAAAAACTGTAAGATGTTAGGATGTTAGGATGGTTTTATTTCGTTGTTTGTACGGTACAGTTTTATTGTGAAGGTAACACAAATACTTGTATTTCGTGTATTCAAGCGCAAAACTAGCAAACATTAAGGGACGTCAACACAAATATCAAGCAGTGAACAAAATACAGACTAAAACCAAAGCGAAAGCTCAGAATAATGTTAACATGTTCAAATGCCGTCGGTGACCTGGGCCTACTGTTTTATTATTAAATGTGTGATCACCGTCTAGTCCTTTGGCATTAAACATCCAGATCTTTTATATTAATATATTTTTTTTTTTTTTTTTTTTTTTTAAGTATACTTTTTTTTATTTATTAGGAAGAAATTCATAAAAAAAACCCCATCAAAATAGGGCCAAAGTAATAAAAACATTTCGTTGGCCCTCAGCCTATAAGTTCATAAATGTTTCAAATCTGTGAATCTAATATCTTTTAAACAGACAAGGAATCATGGGTGATCACAGAAGCAGTCATGATCCCCAATAATTAGCCTGTTTTCTTCCAAACACACATTAAAAATGATATAAAAAAATAAAATAAAAAGAAAACAACCATAAACAGTTGTGTATTTCTTAATATGCCATTTAATATTGACTTTGAGGTAACAGATAAAGTATATATTATTGATCCACAATTAACTTGAAAGACAAATTAAATTTCATCATATAAAGGATTCAAAGTTTGTGATTGTCTAACTTCATATTTGTGTAAGTTGAAATAAAGTGTGTATTATCTACAGGTGGGGCGACACCGTTACACGTTTTAATAATCCCCTCGGTGTTGGGTGTGTTTCACCCTATTAGATCACAGCAATCATACACACGTCACAAACACGCTCATCGTAAAAAAAGGGAGGGAACGTGAATCATCATCCGGATGAATATATTCCAGCCCGTTGTCATGGCGCCCGCTCGTCTTTGTTTAATTGTTGCGTAGCTTTTCTAGACGTCTGAGGTCAAAGGTCTAGAAAGGTGACTTCCTGTACGTCGTCCTCCACCAAAGACTCTCCGATTTTTTTTGGTCTTTTCTTTTAACTTAAAATCCACTTTAACCCCCCACCCACCGCCCCACCCCCACCCCCGCCGCCGCCATCCTCTTTGTAGTAACGTGAAATTAAAATGTAACCTGAGACTTTGGCTTTGATGTGTACTTAGAGTGTTGTTAGCATATTAATCCCATTGTGGTCACATGATGGATCACTGGCCCTCACCCAGCCATCAACACCCTCCCTCCTGTCCTGTGAGTACAGTGTGTGTGTGTGTGTGTGTGTGTGTGTGTGTGTGTGTGTGTGTGTGTGTGTGTGTGTGTGCGTGTAACTATGTGTATTTATCAAGGGGCAAGATCAGTTTCAAAGAGTTTTTTTGGCTCCTGTAACTGTATGTGTGTGTGTCTGTGTGTGTGTGTGTGTGTGTGTGTGTGTGTGTGTGTGTGTGTGTGTGTGTGTGTGTGTATGCTTGATGTTTAATTCCGACTAAATTTCATGATATCTATAATCGGAGGATGAGAGGAAACTGTTTCTAATCCTGAACATGTGAAACAACCGTCAGACACAGACTCTGCCGTGTTCCACGTCACGCCTCTTTTGCTAGAGGAACACCAGCCTGCTATCTACAGTCACACACACACACACACACACACACACACACACACACACACACACACACACACACACACACACACACACTCACACACTCAGACAGGGCTCCACAGATACTAAAAGTGTTCTTTTACACAGCAGCTGCATGAAGGCAGCGGTCACCACACACTCCCTGCCAAGGAACCCTTGAGCAAGTCATTAAAGCATTAAACCAGATTTACTCTTCATATTAAGACATCATAAAAAAAAAAAAAAAAAAAAGTAAAAATCATTTCCATCATGTTATCTCGTTCGTCTGCTTGTGACTAAACATCAAACCACTCCAATTGCATCTGCCGCGTATCGTCATGACGATTCTCCATGTTGCAGCCTCGTGCAACTTGTGCGGACAAACACAAAACACACGTGCATGCAGTAACCGCGGTGTTGGGAGACACATAACTATGATTTGTGATAGCTGTGTCCAGGACATCATGTAACAGCTGCACACACACACACACACACACACACACACACACACACACCGCCCCACAAACACATAAACACACGCTCCCCCAATGTAAAACAGAGTTCGTCATGTCTGGCATGCCTCAACACAGGCCACGATTGATTATTGTGATTTACAACAGAACTCCCACACACATATACACACACACACACATACATACACGTATATACACGCATGCACACACACACACACACACACACACACACACACCCTGACAGTCTGTCAGTAAACTGTGTGTTTGCATGTGTGTGATTGTGTGCGCTGGTGTGCATTTATATCAGGCTTGTAAAATCCATAAACACAGAACGACTACAACATTTTCCTATCAGCAGGAAGTGCAAACATTTTATCCTTACACACACACACACACACACACACACACACACACACACACACACACACACACACACACACTCTGGAAACTGAGGATGAAACCATGTGGGACCACTGGATGAGTTTAAACATAAGAGATGTTGATGAATGAGATATTTCAGAACTTGAACAAAACCTGAGATTCTCGGTTTGAGCTGCTTCTTCTTTTCCTTTTGGCTTTTCCCTTCAGGGGTCGCCACAGCGAATCAACCGCCTCCATCTAACCCTGTCTTCTGCATCCTCTTCTCTCACACCAACTACCTTCATGTCCTCTTTCACTACATCCATAAACCTCCTCTTTGGTCTTCCTCTAGGCCTCCTGCCTGGCAGTTCAAAACTCAGCATCCTTCTACCAATATATTCACTATCTCTCCTCTGGACATGTCCAAACCATCTCAGTCTGGCCTCTCTGACTTTATCTCCAAAACCTCTAACATGTGCTGTCCCTCTGATGTACTCATTCCTGATCCTATCCTTCCTGGTCACTCCCAGAGAGAACCTCAGCATCTTCATCTCTGCTACCTCCATCTCTGCCTCCTGTCTTTTCCTCAGTGACACTGTCTCTAGACCAAACAACATTGCTGGTCTCACCACAGTTTTGTACACCTTTCCTTTCATTTTAGCTGAAACTCTTCTATCACACATCACACCTGACACTTTTCTCCACCCATTCCATCCTGCCTGGACACGCTTCTTCACCTCTTTTCCCCACTCTCCATTGCTCTGGACTGTTGACCCCAAGTACTTAAAATCCTCCACCTTCTTGATCTCTTCTCCCTGTAACCTCACTCTTCCACTTGGGTCCCTCTCATTCACACACATGTACTCTGTCTTACTGCGGCTAACCTTCATCCCTCTCCTTTCCAGGACAAACCTCCACCTCTCTAGCTTCTCCTCCACCTCTTCCCTACTCTCACTGCAGATCACAATGTCATCTGCAAACATCATAGTCCATGGAGATTCCTGTCTAACCTCGTCTGTCAGCCTGTCCATCACCATAGCGAACAAGAAGGGGCTCAGAGCTGATCCCTGATGCAGTCCCACCTCCACCTTGAACTCCTCTGTCACACCTACAGCACACCTCACCACTGTCTTACAGTCCTCATACATGTCCTGCACCGCTCTAACATACTTCTCTGCCACTCCAGACTTCCTCATACAATACCACAGTTCCTCTCTGGGCACCCTGTCATAAGCTTTCTCCAGATCTACAAAAACACAATGCAGCTCCCTCTGGCCTTCTCTGTACTTCTCTATCAACATCCTCAAAGCAAATACTGCATCTGTAGTACTCTTTTTTGGCATGAAACCATACTGCTGCTCACAAAACAGTTTGGTTTGAGCTGCGATCTTTCAAAAAAGGGAATGCAAGTATTTTTAATTTTATGCTTTTGTGCACAACCAAACAAAACTATCTCTCAGTCAGTGTTCATTAATTTTTACATAAAAAAAATATATATATATATTTACATCACCAGCTTGTCCGTTAAAGCCGTGAGACGACGCTCTGTATAATTTCAACAACATTTCACAGTAAGTTTAACTTTGAGCCCTGCCATCATTTTTTTGTCAACTTTCTTCCAGCAATGGATAATAATCTCATTTTTCTTTCATTCCAGAGCGACACCGCTTCAGCTTCACATGAGGAAATTCAGAGTTAATGAATCCATCAGTCTTAATCGGTGGAACTCTAGGCTCGAGATATGCGTTTGACTTAAGCCATATGCTGACTGCTCTTGAAATGAAGCCCATGTGACTGGAGGAGATATTTAGCTCACTTTATTTTTGTTTTTTCATCTTGACTGAAGAGAGTTCATAAAATGAAAGGAACAATTACTGCCTGAAAAAAGATATTATATAAGGGGTCAGACGGGTTAGAGAGGAAAATGTCACCATAAACATTCTATTTTCAGCTTTAACACACTTGTGTTTCATTGTTAATTCAACTACACACAGCCCCTTATGTGCACACGGGGAGGCATTTAACACCCAAGCTTATAATGGTCAATGAATCAATAGCTACATGTTAACCAATCAAGTATCTATTGACTGGGTTATAAGTGCTAATGAAAGGCACAAACGCATATGCACACACTTAACACAACCTCCTTTCTCCATACGCCTCTCCGGCTGTGGATCGCTCCTGATTCAGTGTGACAACGTGCCTTTAAATAGCCTCTGTTCTTTCATTTAGTTCAATCAAAACAGACTTTCATTTCTGTGTGGCTGGGTTGTGTGATGTTTACAAGAGAGAATGTGCATGTCTCTGTGTGTGTGTGTGTGTGTGTGTGTGTGTGTGTGTGTGTGTGTGTGTGTGTGTGTGTGTGTGTGTGTGTGTGTGAGAGAGTGAGAGAAAAAGGGGGGAGTCTGGGAGATGAGAGGGAGAGGAGTGAGTGAATATAACCCGGGGCAAGGCTCGAGGCAAAATCATTCCTGGAAGAATGACAGAAAGGAAAGAAGGCAAAATGGTAAATGCTGACTGATGCTCTGTCTGGCGCTCCCCATCCCCGCTGCCGCCTCACATCCCCGAACCTCCATGTTTCTAGAGGCTGTATGTTTTTTTTCTTTCCCACTTTATCTCAGGCTGACTTTCAAACTACCTGCTGAGTTTTTTTTGGGGGGGGGTTCATTCTTCCCATCTGCGCTCGTGTCTCGACCCCTCATCTGTCCTTATCTACAGAACAAGCTGGAAAATATAAACACTTACGAAATAACAAGTTATACATTTTCCTTTTTTTTTTTTTTTTTACTTTTTACTTTTAATGTGTGACAAGATATGTATGAGGGGGGAGGAGGTAAAACATCTAACCTGGGTGCACTGGCTGCATGCACTGTCATTGAGCCTATCCATTATTTTTAACTACAGTATTTTCCGCACTATAAGGCGCACCTTCAATGAATGACCTATTTTAAACCTTTTTCATATATAAGGTGCACTGGATTATAAGATGCATCTGATTATAAGGTGCATTTTCAATGAATGGCCTATTTCGAAACTTTTTTTTTCCGCAAATAAGGCACACTGAATTATAATATGCACTGGCGATTTTTGAGAAAATTAAAGGCTTTTAGGTGAAAATGCTGCAGTAACAACTGCTAAATATAAAGAATAAAAGATCCGAGACAGAAATCTCCACAGAATGCTGTTACCACTAAATAAAATGAGGAGGTCTTGTCTGTGAGAGGTGGGTTTAGAGGTGGGTCAGACAAACAACCTTTATCGTACGGTCTTGAAGCCATCCTTTCATGGACCACAGACTTTCTCAACCGTCTTAGGACTCCCTGTCTTTAACAGGGATGTTTATCAGCACTTTGACTCATGATTGTGTTCCGGTCCACTGGTATGGAAAAAAGAAATCAGGACAGAGTTATTATGAAGGGATTTATTTCTTTGGTACTAACAGAAGAGGCTACACTGACCAGCTGCAGATTAAGACGAATGCACTTGATGGTTCTTGATGGTGACAAACTAGCAAACTAGGTAGTCTGGCAACCTTAATAGTCCAAACAACCCATAATGCAACACTTTCTTAAAATAACTCAATGCAACACACAACACTCAGTCATCCAGGCAGCCATCTGCTGCTGTAACAAAGAAAGCCCAGTCCTTCCAAATAGGAGGATTGCAGTTATTTCAAACAGGAAAAAGCAGACTGAGCACCTGCACACCATACAAATTATTTGTAGGTGAAACACACTTAGTAAACAGAAAAATACAAATGATCTGCTGCTTCTCTCCCACGCTGTTGTTATGTCTCAAACCCTGGCTGATTGTGTGCACAGAACATTTGGTTCCACCGGTGTGCTAGCTCTGTATAAACTGGAGATAATAAATGATGGTGAGGGACGTCAAAACACCGAGGCTGGGAGATCAAAAGATGTGACACAGAGAAGGAGGCGGGAGTTCCTGCCTTCACCCCACATGTAAATGCACATATAAAGACATACGGACACACGCCAGAAGTGATCAAGACTGGATTAATGAGAAAAACACACAATTGAAGAACTCTCTTCACTCTTGATAATTAAATCCTATATACTTTCATGAATAAACAAATACCAGTGTCTTCATTGAAACGAAGTTTGTCAGGTTAAATATGTGACAATATGGAAAATATAAGGCTGAACACATAAGGACATGTATTTTGTCATTGTTCCCCCACAAATTAAACAATATCACACTAATATAAAAAAAAACACAAACTCAAAATAAAATAATAAAAAAAAACTATATATATATATATATATATATATATATATATATATATATATATATATATATATATATATATATATATATATATATATATATATATATATATATATATATGTAGTAATCTCTCTTTGCATCACTTCTCTAAAAGTGACAGCTTTCTTAGTGTGACTTTTTTTTTTTCTGTACATGTCACGGAGGTAGGGGTTTGGACCCAAATGCAGAACACCGACGACACCACTTTTGTCCATAGCTTTAATAAAAATAAAAAAAAACCTTAAACTACAAGGGCAAGATGCAAACAAAAAAAAACTCAGGCAGACCAAGGCAGAAAAACAGAACAGACTTACAGGAACCAAACTAGAGAAACCGAACCAGCGCCGAGCGCTCATCGAGCCTCGGATTGGGGTGCAGGAATGGACTCGGATTGGGGTGCAGGAACAGACTCGGGCTCAGGTGCCGGGACGGGAGCAAGCTGGCGTTCGGGACGCTTGCTGTGACATCACATCCCTTTCTCCTTAAAAGGGACGACTCTCACGGTGTGCCGTCTATTAATGTAGATCTACATTCAAGTTATTAAAATAGGGATGAAGGCACACAAGCTCTCCTCATTGGTGGCGTTACACTAATGTGCAAATGGTGACAGAAATAGCGGATAAAAAAGAGCCAGTTTGTCACATGATCACCATCATGGAACATCAATTTGATGGTGTCCAAAAAGCACGGCTGTTGAACCAGTCATGAACATTTAACTAAAAATTACTTATTTTAAAAAAGTCACATGCTTTTTCGGTCCAAACTAGCATTACTCGCTCAAAATGAAGTCGCATGCAAAGTCAAGGACCCAAAGCTTTAGCATCATGCTAACAGCTGCTGTTCACTGCTGACATCACATCACTGGAGACAGAAGAGGCTTTACATGATGACCCACGGTGATATAATGAAAGTCACACATCGTCATCATGCATGGGATACCTCCACGCATGTGTAACCATTCAAAGCAGCAGGAAAAAAAAAAAATTCCCGAAAATAATGTGTCTGTCTTTTGGGACACCTTTTCTTGCAGTGTCAAAAAGAAAGTGTGTAAAATACATAATTCTTCATTATGCACTAATCAAGATCGGAAAAACGTTGAACCAAATAATCCCCAGCTAAACTGTACCGATGATTGGTTTACCAGGATGAATCACACATTAGAACTTTGCTCTTTTTCTCTTTTTTATATTTTTGTTTTTCCATTTGTCCAACAAAAATTGACCAAAAAACAGATATACCACATACAACTCAAGCGAACAAATTAATCCATACTAGTTTAAATAGCTTTTAAACTATTTTTGTACCTTTTTGTAAAATCCTTCCTCTCCCTTTTCCAGCCCGTCTCCTCCTAATGAAATGGACCAGCAGGAGAACCTGTTCTCAGACCATTCCTCCGTTTCCCTGAGAGGGTTGGAGGTGGGAGAGGAGATCTCCAAAGCTGTGGCAACATCTGCTCTCATCAAATACATGATGTGTTGGAAGTGAAATTGTTAAGACACTCGAACCATTTGAGAATAATACTGGAACGAAGCAGTGACAAACGAGGACATCTCTGATTGTCCTTTTCTACTTTCCTCCCCCATTTCTTGGGCAAGCCCAGACCAAGAACCAACAAGGGTCATATCTTTTTAATTATCTTTCCTGCCTTTGATTAATTATTCCATGTGACAACAGCGTGTTGGTAATGCTTTTCACCTGCCTTCACTGACTGACGGCCCCTCTGTTGAACTCAAAAGCAAACAGCTGCTGCCATGATCGCCTAGCAACCGGACGGTGATGGATGAGCACAAGAGATGGATGGCCACAATAAATCACCACGTCTGCCTTGGCGCTTTACAAAACTGGGAAGGGATGGAGGAAAGGGATGGAGAGAACACACCAAGAGCCCCGAATGGAGGTGTTTTCTGTTTGAAATGCTTAAGTGTGCATCGGATAACTTTTGAAAACGTGTCTCTGCAGCTCTTTAGCTATTATCTTTGCTTTTATATCGGTTTCTGTTTAACATGCAATCATTTGAACAAGAACTTCAAAATACAGTGTAAGAAAATATCAGCATACCCATGAGAGTTATGGCACTATTTCGTGACATCCTCACTCCCAAATAACCTAAAAGGAAAAGAAAGAAAAAAATAAATTTCATATATATATATATATATATATATATATATATATATATATATATATATACACACACACATATATATATATATATATATATATATATATATATATATATATATATATATATATATATATATATATATATACACACACATATATATATATATAAATTTATTTCATATATATATATAAAATATATAAAATTAATATATATATGTTAATTTTATATATATATATAAATTATAATTTCATTATATATGTTTTTTATTTTTTTTATTTTTTTTTTATATTTATGAGTCTTAAAAAATAGTTTACATGCAAAGACTCAACTTCTATTACTCTCCACCCATCCTTACGGCCCTGGGCTGCAGAGAGCTGGAACATTGTGTGAGGGTTGGAGGACACAACGTCTGGTTGTCAGTCCAACACAAGGAACATAAAGACACAAGCCACCATTCAGGTCTATGGGTAATTTATAGTCACCTGTTTTCATTTATTGTCACTTAGTGACTTTATGTATTAAATTTGTCTGTTATTTACAACATGCATGATTTACACACAACATCCACATGCAGGACTAATAAGAAGCCTTTTTTTCTAAACTGATCTTGTGATCAAAGAAGAAGACTGAGCTAAAATAATAAGTAAAGTGAGGGTTTCTTGTTTCTGCAGTATAATTATCTGCCACTGTTAGCATGTTTTCTGCATGACAGCTTTGTGTGCACTGGTACACAAATAGTTATTATTCATAGTGCTTGTTTAGGGTTAGGATGAATTTGCCAAAGCTGTAAAGCCCCAAATGATTACACTCAATAATCCAAACTAACGACTGAAGTTTAGAGACAACTTCACGTCTTCATTTGTCGACATGGTACGGACGGCTTCAGTCAGTCTCGCTGTAAATTGGAAGGTCCACAAACAGAGGAAACACACAACAGCGTCTAAGTCTGTTCTATTTATTCAAGTCATGTTCCAAACAACATTTTTTAACACATCTGGACTCCAGAGGACATTTTCGACACTTGAAACCTGTCAAGATTTAAGATCTTTGTGTTTCTTCCGGTTTGTTCTTTGACTTCTTTTAGACCTTTACGCTTGACATGAATGCATCAAAGAACAAACGCCTCGATGATGTCATGGCCTCAGTTTGAACCGGCGCTCATCTGACACAGACATGTGTCAGAATGCACTGCAAAATGTGTGTTATTGTGTTTGTGAACCTTACAAATACTCCTAAATAAAAGTATGTGTGGCCTAAATCCATCTGAAGTCATGGCTGTGCTTCTCATGCATAGAAAGTCCTTGTCTGTGACCAAAGTATGAGGGTTGAGTTTGTTCCGAGGCAGCCGGCTAGCTGGCCTGTAGGTTAATTTTAGAACCAGGCTCCAAAATCTTGGCCCATTTTTTCAGATTAGCTGTGAGTTAGACCGTCTCAAACCGCCAAATTTGACCGAGCATCACATCAGAAAGCTTTTGGTGTCAAGACATACACATGGATTCCTGTAAGTAATAAAGAGAGGCTGTCAGCTAACATCCATCATCATCCAACCTTTGACCTCTGAAGACCTTGATGGCTACTCTGACCTCTTTTGTGTGTTATTTTCTGCACGCCTCTAGTCTTCTCCACACTTCACTGTTATCCTTCATTCCCTTTTGTTGAGACCCTGAATGTCCCTTCTTCCTCCCGCCCCCTTCGTTCACCTCCATACACTCGTAGTTGTAGCTCAGGTTACAGCTCTGTAGTGATCCAGTCTAAATAATACAGCAGTGATGAATGGCAGGGCCAGATTCATATCCATCAACAGGCTCCTTTTTTTAAGGAGCATCCATCTTCTGTAAGCCCCCCCCCCTTCGAATCAGGAAAAGTAAAGGGAAAGAGAGAGAGGGAGGGAGCGACTGCACTGCCCAAACCCTTAGGACAGACTTGAGAACAGTTGTGAGATTGTGTGTGTGTGTGTGTGTGTGTATGTGTTAGATAAGACATTGTGACTGATACACGCCTGCTAGCAACCCCCAAGACACACGAGCAGGAAAAAGAGTCGTACATGTTTTTTTTTTTTGTTTTTTTTTTTTAAATTCACACACAAACACAACAGCACGTCTGCAAAATGCATCAAGGAGATTTATAGACGTATGATTTACACTCTACACTTATTTATGATGTGCAGTGTGAGTAATTGTGTATAAACTACTATTTAAAGTTGTTCCATCAATATCACTCACAAAAGACGCTTTCCTCCGGATCGCCGGCGAGCGAAACGCGACGGAAACAGGGCCACGCCAAATTCTTCCTCCAGAATCTGAGCTTCTCACTCACTCATTCAGCTTTTTTATTTATTTATTTTTTATTTTCTCTCTTTCTCTATCCTTCTCACTCTTCATCCTTCAATCCTTTCCTCCGTCCCTGGAGCAGAGAACGTCAGAGGCAAAAGGAAAGACTTGTCCTACACACCAAAAAAACACTCATGTGTGCTTGAACACACACACATGAACACATGCACCCCCCCCCCCCTCCCCACACACACACACACACATGTGGGGGCCCTGGCAAGGCCCTGTTTGATAAATGACACGTGTCATTGTGTCAGGAGGAGAGGGTGGGTGTGTGATGTATGGTGCCGACGATGAGAGGGGGAAATCGACTGTTTGGCAGAGAGATGGCGTTCGTCTACTCCCCTTGCTCTCCTCCAGCGGGTTGTGGGAAAACTTCCGATGGTGCGCAACCGAACACGTTCACATCCACACGTGAACGCGCAAACACGCCACATTCGCTAATACGGACGCTCACATGTGCATGCATTGAAAGCCACACCAGGTATCCTATCTGGGGGGTGAGACAAGGTCGTGCTGTTTGACCTTTTTTTTTTTAGTTTCTCCTTTCTGTGTTTTTCAGGTACAGTGGTACCTCTACTGACGAATGTCTCTACTTACGAAACGCCTCAAACAGGAAAATATTGCCTCTAGTTAC
>CM023606.1:28260973-28275973 GCA_013358685.1 Antennarius maculatus
GATAACCACAACTTTAACTGGTTAGCTTCCTGGTAAAATCAGCCTGCAGTAAAAACGACAGTATTTTCCGCACTATAAGGCGCACCTCAAAGCCTTTAATTTTCTTAATTACTTATAATCCAATTTGCCTTAGATATGAAAATAGTTTTAAAATAGACCATTCATTGAAGATGAGTTCTCAGATGTGTTTTATAATCCAGTGCGCCTTATAATCCAGTGCGCCTTATAATCCAGCGCGCTTTATAATCCAGTGCGCTTTATAATCCAGTGCGCTTTATAATCCAGTGCGCCTTATAGTGCAGAAAATACTGTAGTTAAAACGAGTTTGGTATCACCTCCATTAAGAGCGGCGGAATGTGACCATGAGACGCTACAAACCACTGATTGGTCAGAGGTTCGCCCTTAACCCCAACATCCTCAAACCCAGATGGGTCTTGATCTTTTTTTTATATATATATTTACGTTTAAGGATTTAATGATGACTGAGTGTATCCCAACACGAATTTCAGATCTACAGGATGAAAATGTTTGACTGCTACAAATTCCTGACTTCTGGAAAAATATTGGGGCTGTTCTGGTTTTTCTTTTAAAAGTTTCTTGCTCTGGCATAAGTAGAAGAAAAAAAAAAATAGAACGTAAAATGCATTGTTATCTTGTGCTAATATTACGTAAATTCAATCTGGAAAAATTCTGAAATTAACGGTAGTGAAAATAACAAAGATGTCAGATCACTGAAGGTAGCTTGTGTCTGCCTGATTTTAATGACTTCAGGTTTGTAGCATAAATGCTAATATGTAAGTCCATGCCTTTTATTTGATGTATCTCTAAATACCGTTAAATTTAGGAAATATATAGACCTAAATATAATTTTTTAAAAATACATACTTTTTCTCCATCGCACCCATTTTTATTCATTCTGTTTGATTATTCAGCAGGTTCTAGTTACATGAGAGAATAATCGGACGAATGATCAGCACTTTTCAGTTTGAATTAATATGTATTAGTTTGAGTCAGGTGGAAAAGCAGTCAGAGCATGAAAAGGACCAACCACCTCTCAAATGACTGGAAAAGCAGATGGAAAAAAAATCTGAAATGCTGTTACTGAAATAAATCTACTTTCATTAGAAATCACTGTGGACGACTTCCACTTCATGGTTGAGTAACCTGTGACTTTCAGTCTTTCGATGACGGACTTCTAACATGCCTTAAAAGATCATTTCCAGGTGAGAAAATTCAAAATGTAGCTGAGGGATGTCCTGCATAAGCTGCTGTTTATAAAGTCATAAATCACTTCCTATCTCTGCACACAACACTTACCGGATCCTACATCGTATGAACGTATCTATCTCAAATTTGAAATCCAAAGCTTTCATATTCCAAAACCTTCTGCAGCTTCCAATTCTGCGCTGTCGCTCTATATTTAAAACATTTTATTTCCGATTGTTATCATTCTGCTCATAAGTCAAAGTATTATCTCTGTTAATTGTCATTACAGAATTCATTTTATTTTGTGTCTTGGTGTACGTCGTGTATTTGTGGTAAAGCCCCCCTTGAGACGCATTTCTTCTGTGACAGGTGTGAGAAATGAAGCAGACTATCATTATTACCATTACTGGGACAATGGTGGATGTACTGTACGAAGATAGTAATGGATGTGAAGAATTCTCTTCTTCAGTCTGGTGTATGGTACTTTAGACTACGATGCACCGGTAGGGCCGCACCATATATCACCTACATCAACACCGTGAGTGTAAGTAAGACAAATGAACTCAAATCCATCACGCTGAAATTTTTTTTTTTTTTTTTTTTAACTCCATTCTCCAAACCTGGATCATAGTCTGTTGTTTCATCAAACAGGAAGAGAGCAGCAGACCTGTTACCCCAACCAATCAGGTTGAAACATCTCTCTGGAGTCTGGAGGAGGAGTAATCTGATGGACCAGTGTTTCATGGTGGAGATCCGACTTCTGAGTTCTGTTTGCTGGTGATTACGTCCTGGATCGGAACTGTATATATATTTTTTTTCTTTTTATGGTGAAACAAACTTCTTTACCAAAAGGACCGAAATCTGAGACTACACACACACATACACACACACACACACACACACACCTATGCTTGATTTAATACTCTTATTAAAACTGAATTATGTTGGGGTCTATTTGTTTTTGCAGTGCTGGTATGTGATAATATATCTTTCATCGATGCTTGCTATTTACTTTATTGTTTTTCTGTGGTTTAATGGAGCAATTTTCTTCCTTTTTTATGATTGTTATTTGTCAGATATGACTCTGACTGGTAGTGCTTTTCATTTAAGTATCAAATCTGCAGCAAAAAAAGTTCTAGACTGATTCTTTTTTTTTTTTTTCAAGGTAGAGTATTATTAGCGGATAAAAATCCCCCCCCCCTCCCCCCCAACCATGAAATAAGTGGAGGGAGATACAAACATCTGAACATCTAAACTTGACATGTCAACTTCATGGCATTCTAAACAACATAAGGAGTTATGTTTTAACATTATTTTGGGGGGAAATTTATCTTTAATGGACAGAACGACTTTAAATGTATGACAGGAATATATATCTGAAGGGACCAAAGCTGGATGGGGGCTTGTGACACCCCCAAAATTTTACTAACTTTAAGGTGGGCCAAAGGGATGGACGACGTCACACACTTTGCGTCATCAGACAATTTTCCTGTATTGTTTAGCCTTGATTGTAGATGGTAATAATAAATGTTTGCAGAAGCATTTCTCTCTCTGCATCATCACTCTTAACAGAATTATCGATGCATTTTTGAACAAGGATAATTAGATCTTGTTAAACTGATTTATTAATTCTGATTTCAACCCCCCCCCCCCCCGCCGCCGCCTTGTACAGGACAATAATCTACACGGTGGTAGAGTGAAAAAAGTCACGTATCTTTTTAATAAATGAAATCATTTTCAAAGGGGATCAAACACACAAAAAACACCAGATAAATGGAGAAAAATTTTGGTTTAAAAAATGCGAACAAACCAGACAGACATGTGGACAGACATGCAGACAGGATGTGGAATATGAACGTGTGCAACGTCCTTGTCTGTGTGTGAATGGGTGCATGCATGTGCATGTGTATGTGCATGTGCATGTGTGCGTGTGTGTGTGAGAGAGAGAGAGAGTGTCTAAGTGGGCCACTGCATCTCGACTTAGATCCACCACGAGTGCAGCGTTAACACACATCAAGCATGATTAATCTCTCGCTCTCATCTACAATCAATCACACACACACTCGGAGGCAGAGAAATCACAGAAATCAGCTGCTTTTCCTCCTCGCCTGCCATCTATCTCCTGTTTGGACAGAACCAGATCTGTCTTGATGGTAATATTTACATAAATCATGCTTAGCCTCTTTGGACACCATGCTGATGATAGGTGTTTCTGAAAAAAAATCAACGCAGGTGAAAAATCCTTCCGCTGTGGGAAAGTGTCATTGAGTAGCTAATAATGACCACTGTCAATGTCATCAATCTGCAGTCTGCTCATAGGAGGAAAGAACACCTTCACACACACACACACACACACAATGTTATCTTAGCACCATCCAGCTGCTACACACTATTTAACAGCCTCTAAACAAAAAAAAAAACCAACACGGCTCTGAAACAATAGATTTGCGACGCTCCATGTGAGGAATGGAAACCGTGTCCGACTGGAACTGTAAAACAAATATACGTGATATTTGATGTTCAAACTTCCTGTCCCATAACAATGATCTGTTTGGTCTAGGCTGGCTTTGAAGCCAACGGAGCAAAAGCTTGAGCTTTTGTCCTTTGGTGATGTCAGAAACACTGAATAAATAAATATCCCAGCTCAGATATAGTGTGTGTGCACACGTACACACACACACACACACACACACACACACACACCCTAGGTGCAGTATGACTTACATTTTGTAGACACACACACACAACAATTGTTTATCCCCATCCCATGGCTCCAAGGAATGACCTGGATTATCTCTCTACGTTCACGTTCTCACCACGTCAACGCTGTCCAAAATCTTCACCTATGCTGGGCTTAGAAATTAAAAAATAAATAAATAAATAAATAAGTAAATTTGAAAAAAAGCAGCGGAGATGAGATGAGGGGAGCAAATGAGGACAGTGTAAGATCAAGTTGATTACATCCAACTATGCCACAGACCTAATTGGCGAGCGTGACAGTGTGCGGTGCTTGTCATCTCCAATCATTAGGCCTGTCAGAGATCCATCAGATGCTCAGCTAATTAGGAGAACACTAATGAAGCTGGCAAAACAACTCCTCTTTTTTTAGACAGCTGACTGCGCTCCGTCACTGGGGTGGAAAGAGTGTGTTTGGTTGTGGTGGTGGTAGAGGAAAAGGTTTGGAAAAGAAAGAATGTATAGAGATAGCAGTGCAAAAATATCATTAAATATACATATATTTATAGATTTACGCTCATAGTTCAAGAGAAGACATGTGATTCTGTGTGTGTGTGTGTGTGTGTGTGTATGTGTGTGTGTGTGTGTGTGTGTGTGGGGAGGGGGGCAATCAGCTTACACATGCTTTTGTTTGGGGAAATAAACAATGAGCGCACATGAAAAGCTCCAAATCAGCACATTTAAATGACCTTTTCCGATAAATACGCTGACCTTTAACTAGATTTAGAGGATTATGTCATTTTAACAAATGTGATGGTTGAATGAGCCACTAAAGCTTCAGAATGATGTACCTGCTGTCTTTCACCGCAAAGAAGTTTTTTTTTTTTTTTTTTGGTTGTATAATAAAGAGGCCAAATCAGTGACATAAATGAGAGAAAAAGGGGGGAAAAAAAAAACCCTCCCCAACTTCCTAATCAAGACCTATCATTTGCCATCCTCCTCGTAACTCTTTGCCATCACTACGGCGCAATCAATTTGTCATCACTCTTTGTGTGCCACGCAGTTCTCTTCAACCTTATAACTTGCAGCTGCGAGCGAGAGAGGCAGGGAAGAGAGGATGGGGTAGGGGGGGGGAAGGGTAAAAAAAAAATCGGAAGCTGCCAATAGTCTAAAATGAAACTCCTCCCTCGCCTGTCTCGTGTTTGTGCTCGTCCGCTCATCAAAGAAATAAATGCCTCATTTTCTCTCCCCGCGCTCACCGCTGACACGCTCATCAATTCCAGCTGAATAAAAAACTTCTCAGTCATACCGCTGCATTTCCATCCATCCGTCCATCCATCCATCCATCCATCCCGTCGCCCCCCCCCCCTCCTCCCTCCCATTGTGTCCATTAGGGCTAAAACCTTTTGATCAAGTCGGGCCTTGGGCTGAGACTAGAAGACTCTCTCGCTGGAAGCCTCTGATTGACCATTATGGCCACTGATGAATGTGGCTGTCAGAGGGCAGACAATTAAATCAAATATGAAACAAAGTCTCTCTGACGCCCCCCCCCCCACCCCCACCCCCACTTTCTGATGGGGCAAACCAGTCTTCCGCCTCACGATTAGGCTAATAGTTACATTTTTCATAGCGCTCCATGACGCTTGGTGAGCGGAAAAGTATTTCATGCTGTTTTATATGTACTATAAAGTCACTGCAGCATGTCTTGCGTGTATGCACCACTGCACATATGTAATTATGTGTTAGAATGTGTGTGTCTACTAGTACGGCTGCAGTGGCTATACTTCCTGAGGAGTTCAACAAAAGTTACCAACAAGAACGGGGCCTCGTTTGAAACATTAAAATGCTAAAGGTCATGCATAACTCACCATAATAAATACAAAATGGTAATTAATGTTTCATTGCTGACTTTACTGGGGAAAAAAAAAAAAAAGGCAACAAAGGAATTAAGGATCAGGTTTTTGTTTAATTGACCAAAAAAAAAAAAAAAACCCTCAAAATTTGATAATGAACTCAAATTATTAATCTTGGAAATGATCTGATGAGAATGCCAAAAGTCGTCCCCCGCCCCCACCCCCACCCCTACTCTAATGGGAGCATTAACTGAACACTGATTTCTAATCCATGTCAAGTCTAGGGGAAGAGGAGATAGAAGGATGCAATTAAATGATGCTGTTAATGGCTAGAAGTTTGTGAGGCCAGACGTGACTTCAGCGGGGGCCTCCTCTGCTACCATGCACTAGAGAGGGAGGGGCGGGGAAGAGAAGGGAGGGGAAGGCAGGGGGGGGGGGGGGTGATTTATTGACACTTATCGGGAATGAACAGATCAAAGGCTCGGCCAGATGACAGGCGATCAATCAGGCGTCAAATCAAAGATGGCAATTGTGCATTAAAGCTTCTCTTCCAGTATACACCCCCCTCCCTCCCAGGCTGTGAAATAATCTTTAGATCTGAAGAAAAAGGCTTTCCCAGAAACTGGAGGGGAAGGAAAAACAGACTGAACCCTGATGAAAAAACAACGCTGGTAAATCTTGATGAAATTCTCAGAGGTAACTATTTTAAAGTCTCAAAGGAAAAAAAACACTTTAAGCCAGTCTAAATGTGATTAAAATAGAAATAGTCAAAGATTAAATAAGAAATACACAACAAGGTCACTAAAAACCAAACATCGTGGATCTAAATTGCTCGTTGGACGCAATTTTGTGACAGTGTTACTGGTAGTAGGCACGCAAGAAAATGACCATAAACACGTAGGCGAATAGGAAAACTGTTTAAAAAGGGTTTACTTGAAACTCATTACGACATTTTAAACTTTATTTAATTTCCAAAAGAGAAACCAAACAAACGTCAAACACCTCCGTGGAAGCCAGCTGACCCTAAAGCTCCACTGACCCTCGACGGTATTGACCCTTCAACACCAAAGTCAATATCAACTAGCAAGAGGAGGGAGAGGAGCAGGAGGCTCGGTGAAGGAGTAACAAGAGGTAGAAGGAGTCCTACGACGATCAAGTTCTCTGAGACGAGGAGAGAAGAACGAAGGAGACAGGAGAGAGAGAGAGACAAGCGAAGGCGTTTCACTCTGGTGCTCGATTTTAGGACACATGCGCAGGGACGAGGACGCTGACCTGTGACCTTTTAATAGGACGACAACTGTAACCGCTGGGTCAAACCTGAAAATGCACAAGCCCACTTTTTTTTCTGACTAACACAATGGATGAATAATACACAAGAAAAATACAACAACTATTTTCAATATCGATCATGAGCGCCCGTTCTGCTAAGCGCTTTGTGAAACATTCCTATTGCAGGTTTAAAAATAATGTCTTCGAATGTCTTGTCTTTGTGCAGCCACCAGTTAAAATATCCAAACAGATTCAATTTGCATTAAAAAAAAAAAAAAGTAGAATTTTTGCACAAGTAAGAGCCGTATTTGTTTTCCATGAAATGTAACACACAATTACAGAAAATAAATAAATAAATTCTGGAGATGGATTCATCTGCGATCGACAGATTTGTTCATCTCTTCTTTAAAAAGAAGGAATATTGTTCTGATTGGTTGAATGTATTGAACAAAAAAATGTAGTTCCCATAAATTATTAAAAGGAAATCTCTATAACCTGGTATAACAGAAGCAGCCAGCTGTGGTTTATATAGCACAGAGTCTGATTACATGAGGTGTTGTTATGACAGATACCATAGGTAGTAAGGAAGAGGACGCAGAAGTTGTTGGTGAAAAGTGTGAAGACTACCAGATGCCCTGTGTTCTCCTTCTGGGTTTACAGTAAACAACTTAAGGTGTTGTTGCAGTTGCATAAATGTTAGGATGTGAGTGAGAGAAATATCAATGAAAAGTAACAGAATGGGGAGGAGAAGGTAGAAGGAAAGAGAAAGAGAGAGAGAGAGAGAGAGAGAGAGAGAGAGAGAGAGAGAGAGAGAGAGAGAGAGAGAGAGAGAGAGAGAGAGAGAGAGAGAGAGAGAGAGGTCAATGTCTCACAAACCGAGGACAGTGCTTACCTGCGGCGCGCCGGGGCGCTTGCTGCTTCCTCCGCGGCATGTCGGCTAAGGGAGCCCGGCAGGGAGTTGTTCGTTGACCCCGGTGATCCGAGGTTGCCTAGGCGGGGTAGGGGGGGGGTGGGGGGAGTCCTCTGGGCTTTGATACGCAGTTTTCCCCCCTGGGTGCGCTCTCAGGGCTCCCACATAGATCAGGGTTGGGTATGTGAAGGAGGGGAGGGTGTGCAGTTTAGGAACTCAAGAAAAAAAAAAAAAAATCAGAGGAGAAGCAGCCAGTTTATGCTGAGAGTAAAAAAAATAAAAAATACCAAAAACAGGGGGGGGGGAATCAACCCCCGGCGCGCTGATGTCTCTCTCGGTTGCTGTTTTGTTTTGGTTTTTTTCGTCCGTTCCGATTTGGATGGACGTGGCGGGAGCAGGAACAGAAGAAGAGGGGGGCTCCGCGGTAGAAAAGCAGATGAGGGGAGGTATAAAAAAAAAAAAAAAAAGGCTCCGTGCGGTCCTCTTTACTTGTCGTCGGAGGCTGCAACAGGCGAGCTTGAAGGGATAGAATCAAATGATCGCGTCAGTCAAAAGTCCGCAAACAAGGGTGGTGGTGGTGGTGGTGTGTGGGGGGGGGGAGGACAAACACATCAAGAGCTGACACAACTGAAGCCCTGCGCCTCCTCTCCGGCTCCAGCTCCACCGCTGATAGGCGTCACGTAGCTCCCCCGTCTCTCTCTTCCCGTCTCTCTCTCTCTATCTCCTCCTCTCCCTTCTGCCTCTCTTTACCCCTCCACCTCTCTTTCTGTCATTCTCTGCCCTGTTCTAACCCCGATTGTTCCAAAAACGAGCTTTTTTTTTTTTTTTTTTTTTTTTTTTTGGTGGGGGGGGGGGTGTTATGGCATGAAATGTTGTCAGTCATATTGCAGATGGGAAGACGCACGCACGCAAAAATACGCACGACCCCCCCCCCCCCAAAAAAAAATACGCACGTACAGTTATCATTCACAAGCGTGATCCAAAACGGAAATACATACTTACTTTACGGACTGATCCTCCGACGTGTTATCCATGAGCTCTCCGCTTCTCCCTCCCCCGTGTGTAATCACCGCTCAATTCAAAGCCAAGAGGCGGACCAGCGCGGAAACGTGCAGCCCGAAACCATCTCAATAAAATCCACTCGCCTCTGGCAAGTCCTGTTGGTGGTGAGCGCAACAAAAAAAAAAAAAAAAAAATAAAAGGGCCACACACAGCTTTTTTTTTTTTTCAGTTTTGTTATTCTCAGGATAGACAGCGGAACCGAAAAGAGGAGGAGGAAGGAGGAGGAGGTGACGACCGGGGGACTGGTCGCCCACACGCTGCCCTACCTGGCACGGCTGCTGATATTTTGTCCAAAAGCGCTTTGAAAAAAAAAAAAAAAAAAAAAATCCGCTCTGAGGGGCAAGTCACACACTTAGTATGTTTGCGTGTGCGTGCGTGCGTGTTTGCGCGTGTGTGTGTGTGTGTGCGTGAATCGACGAGATACGTGCTTGATTGGGTCTCCCTTGTTGTAATAATGTACAGGAGGAGGAGGAGGAGGAGGAGGAGGAAGAGGAGGAGGAGGAGGAGGAGGAGGAGGAGGAGGAAGGGACGGACTCAAGCTGCTCCCATGCTTGCAGGCTGGCTGGAGCGCATGGATCAGCCGAGCGCGCTATCGCGACTACTGCCAAACACTTTTTTTGGCCGCTGATGATACTGTACGTGGCCTGATAGGAGCTATTTAAATCAAGCACGCAGCGAATCAGACGTGTCTCCAGTCTTTGCGCTCCGCTCTCTCCTTCCTTGCGTCTCAAGTGACCGAATAAGCGCAAAAAACAAACAAACAAACAAACAAAAAAAAAACCTCTCGCTTAGCGCTGTCCTTTCTGTTGGGGCGGATGGAATAAAGTGGCTACTTTTTTTTTTTTTTTTGTTCAAGGTAAGATTTAAAAAAAAAAAAAAAATCCTTGTCTGTTGAGATATAGGTTTTTCCAAAAAAAAAAAAAAAAAAAAAAAAAAAAAAAAATGATGCAGGAGTGGCTCTTTTTTTTTTTTTCCTCTCAGAGTCTCATTGAGGATAAAAGTTTTGGGATTCAACTTGAGTTGCTGAAGTTGATAAAAAATATTCTCCAATTTTTTTATTTTTTTTTTTTCAGGCAATCCTCGCGTGGTTTTTGAAAAAACAAAGCAGAGATGATTCTTGAAGAGGAGCTTGAAGAACAAATATGAGGGATCGCGGTGAGTTGCCAACGGCTTGTCTTTCTCTCCCCTCCTTTGCTTCCCTTTGCGCCAGATGTGGTGCTGCAGCACCTCCCGCCTCTCACTCTCGTCAATAAGCCGGAGAAACAGCTTTCTTCGTCGGATCCGCCGAGGGAATCAGATCTTCTTTTGTCGTAACCAGGAAGGCTGTTCGCTCCTCCGTTCACCGGGGCTTCCGTGGAAGGATTGGTGATTGGTGACTCTCCGCCGATCGAGGATGTTTTCGCCCTAATCTCGCCTCTACTATGTGCGCCGCTCCACCGCTGCGTGCCGTTAGATCCGCCCAAGCATCTGTCCGTCTTTCCATTGGCGCATCCATCAGTGTCACACACACACACACACACAGACACAGACACACACACACACACACACACGCAGCTGCCGCGCTCACATTCCTTGCGATACTAGAATACCCCCCTCCCACCCCGACAGCGTACACTCAAACATAGCACTCATTCACACGCACACACACACGCAGGAACACGCATTTTACGCGCACGCTCCCCGGCGATGGAGGGCTCTCCTCTCCGTCTGATTGACACAGTCCGCTTTCCTAAAAGCCCGTCATTACGCGCGCTGCGCTCCGTTTGGCTTTTCTACTGCAGGGCGTGATGTTGGATCAAAAATATATGAATGTTATTCGCGTGGCGCACACGTTTTATCCTTTTTTCTAACATTTATTTTAATAGACAAACTACTTGGTATCGTGTGTTCAGAAGAGGAAACTTTTAATTCAACGAAATATATTTGGTAGTTTGATTGACAAAAGGTAAACTTGATTGTGCGATGATTATGCTAAGTGGAAAAAAAAAAAAAGATGTTTCTACAATTTGGATTCTTTTGAGCCTAATTAAGTGTTTTTATTAGGTCGCTTCCAAACATCCCAAAGTAAATATTTCATTTGGTCTCCTTTGAAATGCTTCACATTTGTCAAACTTATCCCAGATGTTTCATTAATTAATTTCTTCTGATTTATTATCCCGTGCGCTGAAATATATTTGATGAATAGAATTTCATTTAATCTTGTTCCCACTTTGAGTTGCACACCCGGAGACAGAATAAATCTCTGATCTGCTTCCTGAAAACTAAGCTTTCCTGTCATCATCCTGAAAAGGGCTCGTTGTATTCACTAAGGGGGGGGGTGGGGGGCATAGACGCGCAGACATGATCCGGTACACCTAAACGGGACTACGAGAGGGTGAGAGAAAGAGAGAGAGAGAGGCTTGGACAAACGAAGAGAGAGAAAGACAGAGAGGGAGGAGAAGGGGAGAGAAAGACTTTGATTTATACAGTTGCCAAACGGATGAATACAAAAGTAAAGTGCAGCCTATCACAGAATAATTATCCGTCCGCTTCCTGTAATCCCGACAGAGAGCGTTCAGACTCAGACTGAAGCCGGTCTGCAGGTGAACCGGGTTCAGAAACTTTCCCCCTGACGGGTCCACATGAGCTCTACCTGGAACTTAATTGACTTTGTAAATGTAAAACTGTGTGTGTGTGTGTGTGTGTGTGTGTGTGTGTGTGTGTGTGTGTGTGTGTGTGCGTGTGTGTGTGTGTGTGTGTCGCAGACTGTGGAAGACAACGTTTGAATCAGCGTCCAATGGGACTGTTTTTTTTTTTTTTACCAATACTTATACCTAAATTCTACAGAGGTTTTGTTTCGTTATAGTTATATGCTTTTCTGATTTGAAGTTTCATCAGTTTCATCAACAATTGTGTTGCACTAATTTTTTTTTTACTACAATAAGTAGTGAGTATATTTTCTTTATTCTAAGAAATAATCTTCGTTTAAACTTTAGTCCGTTTCAAACAAGTTACGTTGTTGCTTTATGAAGATGAGATGATAAAGTTCGATAAATTGTGTGTGTGTGTGTGTGTGTGTGTGTGTGTGTGTGTGTGTGTGTGTGTGTGTGTGTGTGTGTGTGTGTGTGTGTGTGTTTGTGTGTGTGTGTGTGAGAGAGAGAGAGAGAGCAAGTGAGAGAGAAGGAGAAAGAGAGAGAGATCGCTGACATTAAACACACTTAAAAATGAATGACGCGTTTGGAGGAGTTGGGTTTGAATCCCTTAGTGAAAACCTGAACTGTTAGAAAAGTGATTCAATAGAACATTTTGTAAAACCCGGACTCGGGTTTGTAGTTCTTTCAGAAGTAACCTTATTGTAGTTTATTGTCAAAATCCCACTGCGTTCATAAATCATCTTTCAACAAGATTCATTTCAAAACTAAGAAAACGTCACGTTTTCTGCCAATTTAAGAAAAGGAAGAATATATATATATGTGTGTGTGTGTGTGTGTGTGTGTGTGTGTCTGTGTGTGTGTGTGTGTGTAAATCTCCTACATTTGGCTTCATCAAACTAATGAGTGAGTGCTGCTTTTAGAGCAAAACACGTCTATTAAATTGACCGAACAGATAAAGTATGAGATTACTTCACTACGAATGAAATTAAGATTTAAATCGGGATCCGTCTGTTCTCACCATCAGGCCCAAACCGGATGAATCTGACCTCGTCCTCGTGGCGAGTTTTCATGTTTTCACTGATATTAAATTCAAATGAGGGGGGGGGGGGCGACTCTTCAGATTTCGCGGCTGATTCTCAACATTCAGCTTCGATTTGAACACATTTAATTGTTTCCATCTGAAACAATATGAATCCTACGACAAACTTTGATCTTCGGTGACATATTAGAGTGTAATTATAGGACGCAGGACGCGCACGGGGAATATTACAGCAGCCGCCTGGATGATTCATATGGTTTCAGCAAAAGACTCATTTTAAAAAAAATGTGGGGAAAACGTCGTTACACGTGTGGTGGAGCTGATCAACAACAATTATGAAACGATCCCACCAATAACTGAAGAGATAACGAGTGCGTGTTTGAGAGCGCGCACGTACTCAGGTGGAACGCGTGGGTTAAAACTTGGGTTTTACGCAAAAGGTCAGTTACTTACACCGTTGTTCTCCCAATGTATATGTGTATGTGTGTGTGTTTTTGTGTGTGTATGTGTGTGTGCGCGCATGTGCGTGTGTGTGTGTGTGTGTGTGGCGAAGGAGGTGAGCGCCAGGGTTCTCGGGACCTTGATTTTTTTTTTCCCTTCTGTCGCTGCTGCTTTTACGCACAAGTCGGAACTCCTGTTTTTCTCCTCTGACGCACTTGAAGGTGTGTGTTTGGCGTTTGTCTGAGCTCACCTGAGATGAGAAGTGAGTTATGATCCTACCTGACGTTTTATTATCGCGGTTAAACTGACCGGTCACGGAGAAACCTCGTCTGTGCGCGGGAGTAATGCGCGCACACACGCGAACGAGAATATTCAGTGTTTGAGAACACTTATACATACTGTATATTAAAAAAAAAAAATCAAAAATCTTAAATTTGGATTTATTAATTCATGTTATTCAGTGAAATACAATCAAATACTTTAAAAAAAAAACTTTTAAAGTTTGAATTAAATATGTTCATAGATCTGTCAGGAATTTCTTCCACCACCCCACCAGCCCCCCACCTCCTCGATACGCAGCGCGTTCGGTTCAGTGGGTGCATCTTAAGAGCAGAGCTAGCTGTAATTAATCCCCGAGCCCCACTACCCCTACACCGGTCGTGATTTATTCTGGTTCCTTTTCTCTTTCTTTTTTCCTCCTTCCTCTGCAAAGATCACGTTGGCGCGGAGAGTCTGCGTGTTGCACCGGTTTCACGGCACACTGGTTTCTAGTAGACTGGATAAAGAGCCAGAGGGAGGGACAGTCCGCCTAGCAGCTGGGGAAAACGCGGCATAAAGGAAAGAAATGCTCTGCAGTTTGTATCCTCTTCAATCTAAAAGATGCCAAGGCCCAAGAACCCTTTACAGTTCTCAGGACGAGCAAATATTCCAATGGAAATAGTGACACCAAGACTGATAAAGTATATAAAAAAAGTAAATTATTCTGATATTTGTGTTAACAGATCAATGGACATCTGAGACTATTCCCACCCTAAACGCTTGCAAACACACAGCGTTGCTGCGACTCCTGCGAGGAAACGCTCCTTTACTAAAAAAAAAAAAGCAGTGACTCTTCTTCACTAAGAATAAATTCTTGACTCTGTTCTCTCTTAATGTGGACAGACCAGAAGGAAAAAGACTTACACGCTCCTTTTAAACTCCTCTTTAGTTTCATTTTGTTGTTTTCTTATTCCATTCCACAAATCTGCCCTTTTGTCACCCTGCTTTTGATTTTCCTCCTCCCAGCCTGAGGCCGCGCCTGTGGCTGTTGGCCGAAACCGTCCCGCCTGTCTCACCTTGATTTGAGACTGTTTCATTATATACCGATAAGGTTCAGCCCATATCTGAGTGACCTCCAAAACTCCAAAATGTAGACTTATGGGTTTGTTTTATTCGCTACAAAATAAAAGGAAAGAGCAGGTTCCTTATTTGCACGAAGAAATGACAAGTAAAGGAGGCCAGGGTTAGAATCTCCTTAGATAACCTCAAAAAGTTCTGAAGTTCTACTAAAAGCGAGACGAGGCTTTGACGTGACAGGATGAAAAAGATTGAGTGGATGCTCCCTCTTATTCTCTCTCTCTTTTACATTCTCTTTCTCCTGCACACACACACACACACACACACACACACACACACACAACCTGCCTCGTTGGGTGTGCTGCAGAGCTAGCAGGGTTGAGAGGGCAAATGCTGACCAGCCTTCTTTCTTTCTCTGTCTGCTGTTACTAGGTCACACACAAACACACATACGCTCACACACACACACACACACACACACACACACACGCACACACACCTCTCCTCTGCGGTCAGTGTTGCCACCAGGGAGAGGGGTAATTTAAGCTCGGCTTGATGTAGCCTATTCATCACTGT